>JARFOC010095909.1:0-13027 GCA_031763485.1 Osmoderma eremita | reverse complement strand
TGCGACGTCTAACATTATCTTCCTTCGTAGATTCTGCTGAGGATGGCAACTTAGTTGCCGAAATACGTATCCGGGAGAAAAAAAATCGATGAAGAATTGACGATACGGCACATTTAATAGAGGGGAGAAAACAAGTTGGAGATTGAAGAATTTTATTAAACTGGGTTGTCTAAATACGGAGGAAATAATTTCTTTGTAAAAAATGGGAGGGTTTATACAGAGCAAATACTTTTTTATTAATTTTTTTGTTTCTACATTGATGGATAAATTTTGGGAGGGGTATTGTATCACTACGCGAATAATTGTAATAATTATTAAGGTTTGAAGTACAAGATTTTATTGCAGTGTTGAATTAAAAGATTCAACGGTTTGATGGCTATGGTTCTCACACCTAAATTAATAACACCAACTTCAAGTAAAAAAAATAGATTAATACTTCCAATAAAGTTTTCAAACTTACAAAGACTTTTGTATAGTATTAGTTCGTGATTGATAAAAATAGACAATTGGGTATAAATAGTTATCTGATATGTACCTATATATTTAATGAACAAGAAAGCTGTTACACATTGCTCAACCCACTTTTCAGCCATATAATAGTAAAATATTAAATTGTGTTGCTCCATTCTTAACATTATGAACGGACAAGATGTTTGTTTTATAATCAAAGAAATTAATAATCTGAAATTAAAGCAAATTACAATCTAATTCATATAATCTGGTGCTGAATATACTTTAATTTTCAAAAATTTTTAACAAAAAAATATCGGGTTTTAAGTCAACTGAAATATTTGAAAAATCATCTATTCTTAAAGTGTACTTTAAGTAATTTGAACACGAAAGTAGTGCATGTCACATATAACTGTGATCTTTAAATGGTTGAACAGCAAGTAGAAAATCATATTTGCGTTTATGCATTTTATAAAGTTGTTTGCGGTATAGAAGATGCTATAGAACATTGCGTTTTTAAAACTCATACGTTTTAGCCTGCATTTTTACATGTTTTACTATAAGTGGGGTGGTATACTATGGGTATAAATAGATATTTATACCCAATTGTCTCCTAGATAGGAGTTACGTTAACTTTGGATGCTAGAGATGAAATAAAAAGATGAAATAAATAAAAAGACGGAAAACAAAATAGAGATGATGCTTTGGAGACGATGTTGTAAGAAGACATTATTGGACAACGAAAGAATAAGAGAAACATGAAAAAAGGGATGATGTTATGTTGCCTTGTTATGCAGAGGATGGTTCGCTTCCTTGGCAAGCTTGATCATGGTTTTTTCGTATTGTCTGAAAGACCTATGGTATGACCACATGAGGAGAATGGACCACGACAGACTACCATAAAGGGTGTGGAAATAGAAGCCTGCTAATAGAAAAAATAAAAAGGAAAACCAAGAAAGAGTTGGGAAAATGGAATTAATGAACCTATGCAGAAGAGAGGATTTTAGATGGTTTTAGAGACAGATCCTCTTGGAAATCGGGATGCGGTAGATGGCAAAATTAGCTGTATATAGGCCGCTTATAGATATCGATACATAAAAAGTAATAATTTTATTTGAACGCGTGGAATATGTTTCAATTGTTAAGTGCGGATCAGAACAATCAAAACAAGTCTTAACGAAGACACATAACCTAAATGCTCTTCGAACATTTTGGAAAATTATTATATCCCTTCAAAAAATCTTAATGAAAATTGAAATTATAACTTACACAACACTTCTAATTGCCTCATTGCAACGGTGGGCGTTTCCAACGCCGGATGAGTCGCAACGCATTTCAGATGCCTGCCGTTGTCCGATGACTGCAATTGCCTGGTCAAATTTTGTATTTTAGTATGCAGATCTTCCTTGGCGTAGTCCAAAACCGTCGGCATACTAAGTCCCTCGTGTATCGGTTCGTCGTCTGTAAAGATTTCAAAGGATCCACGATCGAATAACTTTCAAGGATATATTTACCTAAAAACCAGCTGATGTTAGCCACCGGTCTCCCGTCTTTGACGACGCAAGACGCCTTGACGACTTCGTTCACTTTGTATTGGCCGTACGTATCTCTAGCCAGCTCCAATTCGGGAGCTCTAGGCGGTTCTGCGGAACACATTTCGATTGAGAAACTTCCAATTTCGAATTGGCTAAATCACTTACTGGCAACCATCAATTGCATAGTACCGATCGCTTCTTCCGGCTGAGTTTCCAGGCCTAAGAAACAGGTGATCCTTCCGTTATTCTCGATCGTAACTCTTTCGATGGTCCCGCCGCATTGGCCCGAACTCAATCCAGCCCCAAAGTACGACACACCTTTGGACGTCGGTAACTTGTTGTTCAAATTCATGGCGCCTATGCCCGGAAAGTCCATTCTGCAGTATTGTAGCCGCACTCCCACCTGGCACATAAACGTTGCGTTCCTGTTTTCAAGGACTGTGACCTCTTTCGGGGTAACATCGACTTGTATCGAACCGGAAACTGTGTGGAGATAAAATAGAAGGTAATTATTACAATTGTAGTGTTTATACTTTCTTAAACAGAAAAGAAAACCCACTACCGTATTTAAAAAGCAAAATAAATATGTTGCCCTCCGCTCCCCTCACCATCTCCTCTAATTTTTGACGTGTAATTGAAAGGTAAGCAGAATTTATCTTTTCTATCGTATCTAGCAAAGCAAATTATTACCGAAATAATGAAACTATTTCCCGTATTTGAAGTGTAACGAATAAGGAAAGAAAATAGATCTAAAACATAAAACACCAACCCTGTACAAACGTTAGCTAGTTTCCCATCCATCTTCAACTGTCTCGATAAGTTAGTAGATTAAAACAACTATGTATTACGCAGTAGACAGACAAATAACTAACAGGAACAAACTTTGCTTTTAGTATGCTTGTGGATCTAGTAGTTGTGTCCTGTGCATGTATGAGTGGTTCGTTTGCTAAACGCCACAATAAATTACGGACTCAAACGAAGTATGCTGTGATTAAAACATAATTGATGCGTTGTTCCTGTTATTTTCGACGGGTTTTTTTCGAAATGTCAAATATTTTCTGCGAAATGTGAATCGGTGCTTGTCAATCTGATATTTTTCGGCCCAAGTTATATAAGGATATAAATAATACCAACCATTCTCCCCTAAATACACGTATTTATACCCAAATAACAAATAAATATAATCTACTGTGCCGTAGTAAATAGTCACAACTGCCAGAAATATCGAAGCGCTTAAGTTTTCGTTTAATATCTTCGTACGACTATAAAACCGAATATTTATTTCGTAAACGAAGTGTTCGGAAATCGAATGACGACGATATGTACTGCGTAAAGTATGGTAGATGTATTTCGAAAGTTCGCGACCAGAAAGTTCGTACGAATCAGCGACTTAAAATTACGACGCAATTTATTATATTTGCCAGAACGATATAACTCAGAAACGGTGGAGTTTATTGGGGAAGTTTATATAACGTTTTCGATCGGAAATATCTGGGGAATTCGCCTTGCGAAATATAAACATAATTTCCGACTCACCCCGTATATTATATACGGGGTGGATTTTCCGTTATGGTTACATATTTTCCGTTATGGTTACATATTTTCCTTTCTATCCATTGCTATGTTAGGACGGAATTGTTACTCATATTCAAACAGACGTTGAACTATGAAAACACTCCGTATATAACATACAGGATAAAATACCTCGGGATGTTTCCTCTTTCTCGATTTTTCCACTCCGGATACGACATTAAACATCGTTAATAAACGTGGAATTTAGCTTCCAGAATGAGAATGAGCGAGGGAGCAGATCTTGCCGGGGGGAAATTGAATTTTAAATAAGAAATAAGGGGGCCTCCGGAAATAACGCTAACGACCGCCTTTTGTTACCATTAGGACGGTAATCCGTTACAGTGGCGTCCAGCGCTTCCTACCCCTTCCCTCGGCACTTCGCAGCCCCTTACCGGAAGTAGGTGTAAAGGGGACAGAGGCGGAATAAGGCTTGGGGCAAGGCGAGAAAGAAGGCTCAGGTGGAATTGTAGAAAACGCAATTTACTACGTAAATATTGGATGCTGCTTCGGTCTTTTGGGAAAAGGAGAATTTGTAGACGACCTGATAGAAAGATAATAGGAGACAGGGGTGGGGTAGTAAATTTTTTTTAATAAATTTTATCGTCGTGGTGGTTAAGTACACTATCTCTAGTATTTTTTTAGCATAAATATATGTAGTATTACCGCTCTTCATAAATGTACATATATTATATTGCGGATTGATGTTCGTATTTATTTTACAAGGGACTGTACTAAAAAAAATTCTTGTATATTTTCCTCAATTATCATTCCACGAAGATTATTCGCCAACAAAACACTTCTTTCTTAAACTATAATATGTGCATTGTACATAAGTTTCATCTGTCACCTGTCAAGGGTACAGTCAAACGTAGAAACAGACGGTTCAAAAAAGGAATTTCCGCTACTCGCTCAAGCAAGGATATGCCTTTTCTTCTAATTTCAAGGAAATCCTTTACCTTATCGTACTGAAATGGAAATTGCGATAGAAAAGCTTTCTACATAATATACGTTTATCTCGTGGAAGTGACGTACGAATGCTAGTTGTTTAAACAGTTTGACGTAAGATGGAGCCGTTGTAACAGAATATTGCTGCGTAATACAATGCGGATAATACCTTTAAAAATGTCCTAACAAGGATTCTGTTACTTGAAACGTATATATATATATATATATATATATATATATATATATAGTGAATTTAATATTGCTACCATCCGCTCTATCTATGTGTGAATGCCAGTATTTTACCGTATCACGCCTCGTCGGCACACCTATGATAAGCGGGCTGTAGCAATTCTCACGTAAGTTTCCCTATATATTGAATATTAACAGACAACGATGCTAGTGAGAGACAAATTATTCATTTATTCTCTCACTGTAACGTGTGACGCTATTTAGCTATTTTAAATCTACGAATTCGAACAATCATTATTGTTATATTTTCCGCAGTATATCAGACGCGCCTATCATCATCTAACGACCGCGGAAAACTGTGGAATTCGTAGATTTAAAATAGCTAAATAGCGTCACACGTTGCAGTGAGAGAATAAATGAATAATTTGTCTCTCACTAGCATCATCATCACACATAGATAGAGCGGATGGTAGCAATATTGAATTAAATTTTAATACATTATCGGTTTTTCTTTTATAAATGCGTTTTAACATAAAAAGATTGTTGATCATGTCATCATTGTACATAAGGTACGTTTCAGAAGAATATTATTATCGATGTCAAACTAACGCTCCATTTTTCTGTCGATGACTGTATACTATTCCCATTTTAGCGGTTCTAATATAATTTAGACTCTTCACAATTGCACAGATGGTACTTCCATCGACTTCAAACTAACCCCTAACAGAACTGAAGCACTTAAACAAAGAAAATAACTGTAACTACCACCTGAGTCGATACACGAGGACTAAAAGACAGACATTGCATCGCAGACAATATTTTGATGTGTTCAAAGGAAGGACACCACAACCGCTCGATCTCTAGAATTTTAAGGAAACACTTCAAAGCTCTCCTTAGAATAATACTAGGTACAATGGGAACTTACACGGAGCGCCTTTAATTTCTCCTTTAGCAAGAATTGAAAATACTCCCTCTTTGTGCCTTTCAACGCCTCCGACCGGCCCTAACATAACAAAAGAAGGTAAAGTAAAATAAAACGAAACAGCCCGACCCTTAGGAATTGTCTGGGGTATTTATTTTCAGTAGTTCCGGTTTCACGTTTCCGGGGAGTACGTGTTTCCTGTTCCGGATACTTTACCAGTTAGTTACTGGCGGTATCTCGTGGATCTGTAAGTAAGGGAATGGGAGGGAATGAAGGGTAAATCGTTTGAAGAAGGAAAATTTTTATATATTTTTTTTATTTTGGAAAATGAAATGACAATTTATTTTCTTTGAATTCACGTATGTAAAAAGCGATTTATTACTACCCGAATATAAGAATTGTAACTCTTTGTTATTAAATAATTTCGCATTAGCATTGTTGGACTTTAATAAAACAAAGAATAATTTTAGCTTGGCAACTGTTAAATTTATAATAAAATCGTTAATAACTTCTTAATCTTTGGTCGTATCAAAAATGCGTATAAAACATATTTCACACGTCTCAACTTAACGAACCAAGATTTATTTTGTTTTCACGTCAATTAGGCACAGCCTGTATACTCCAGGACCGGATTCACCACTATTATAATACGCTATACATAGAATAAATGATTTTAGACATTAGAAATTCATTGGGGGTTAAAAGAGATACGTATACCGGGAAAAGTAGAAAATTTATTTATAATATATATAAAATTTATTTATCTGTATCCGATATTTCAAAAAATATTTATTCCCCACCCTTAGCACCTCTAAAAACACTTTCAGAAATCTCCCCTAAAAGGCATTCACCTAAAACTAAGCTGTCCGGAGCATCCAATACTAAAATTATTATTTATATCTCACGAACGATACAAAACTATTTATTTAACTGGTCACAAAAGGCGTTTAGTGAAACACCTACAGTGATATAGCACGGGAATGGAGGGCGCCACCCTTATCACTTCCACACCTCACCAGCTATAACGTATATTATATTTTTAGCGGCCGTAGCAACGCTACTTTTATTCCTACGGCGTGGAAAACATCGCGTAACATCGATTTGCTAGTGGTAATTTCGAGAATCGAGTATTGGAGGCGGTCTTCCGGGGCTGTGGTGCGGAAAGGTGGGGATCGAGATTGAATGAATTATGTCCGCAGAGATAAATACGTTCAAAACAAAATATAAAGGCCAGAAAACGGCTATCTATATATCGAATCAAACTCTCTACGAACAGCTATGGTGTGAATATGTTGGCATTTGTATTATTATGGAAACTAAGGGTGGGTTAAAATAAATATACAGGGGTGTACTTAGATTTTTTTAATATGGAAATAGAAATAGCTTACATAAAATTATGTGCTATTGGTGTTGAATAAATAAAAAGGTATTTGACGTTGTGGTTGATAAAATTTAATATTGATAAAAAATAAATCAAATGACAAGTGACATTGACATTTCATAGGGGAAATGTCAAATAAGGGAAATTAGGTATATGAACTCGGCTAGTATACAAAATATTCACCCCTATGAGTTTATTTAATCATGAAAATTACGTTTTTGTTTATAAACTTTAATATGAATAAAAAAATTCGTTGACATATGACGTTAACATTGACATTTCATAGGGGAAATGTCAGATAAGGGAAATTATCTATATAAACTCGGTTAGCATACAAAATATGCACCTCTATGAGTTTCTGTAAACGTCAAACCTTAACGTTTTTTTTTTACGTTAAACTTGAATGTTGATAAAGAAAATCAAATGACATATGACGTTTTGAAAAAATTGAAATACCATACGTCAAATGTCAAATTATCCATGCAAATTCGATTACTATAGAAAATATGGACTTCTAGGAGTTTCTTTAGTAACCAGAATTTTGTTTTTATCGATGAACTTTAATATCGACAAAGAAATTCGTATGACAAGTGACATTAATATTGACATTTCATAGGTGAAATGTCAAATTATCATTAAAAACTCGGGTAGCGTGCAAAATATGCACCCCACGTGTTTCCTTAATTACAGAAAAACCCTAGCTTTACGCTTTATTACCGAAATAAACTGCTAAAAAGGTATTTCTACGAATTCTTCACCTGCACCCCGTGGCGTTCTTGAAATTATTAAAATTCCACCGGAAACTCGACCGAATCAAACACAGGCGAAGCGTGGCGTAACCGAGTGGCGCCTCACTACCATCGACTAATGAACTTACAAAAAGCACTTGCTTCGAATACACGCCCCAGGAATATAATTACGCCAGCAACATGGAATTAAGTTCACCGCACTCGACAAGGTTTTTTTTCGCAGAGGCGTAGAGTAGTGGTAGGGTGGGGAGAGGGAGGCTGTTTTATTATATTACGCGTTTCGTTTTTTTTTACTTCGTTGTAGGTTTTTTTTTGTTCGTGGCCAGCGGCATCCGGAATTATTTTCATAAACGCTAAGGTTCTGGAAAAATCGAATCAAAAGCCCGGGGGGCGAATTGAGAGTTTTGGAGGTTAATAAAAAAAAAAAGCGTTTATGAACGTGTTTGCATTTGTAACGATACGCTTTGAAGGAAATTTGGCTTGTTTAGATCGCTCAATACATGGGATAAATCGGAGGTTGGTAGTGAAATTATGGGGATGATAGACTGACATTTATGACAATTGAATAATTCTTTTTCTCTAATGAAATATAAAAATTGTATCCTATTTTAAAGTACTTTATATTAGAATTTCTTATATCGTACAAAAGCAGATTTTACAGTATCTGTCAAAATCTTAATATTATCGTTAATATCTCGTTAACCTTCAGTCATAACATAAACATGCATATAACGTTTTTACCTTATTTTACAATATAGAATCAGAATCTGAAATATTATCGATTAGTTGTGACACACTCTGTATAGTCCTGGATCGGATTAGGATCGCAATAGTACATTTCATACCCAAAATACGTATGGAAGATCTATTACTGACAATAAGTCCCCCAATGTCAATTTATATCAGAACATATAACACCAAAAAAGTTGATTTTTAGTGTATATGTATGTCAATATCATAATATAATCGATAATATCTCACAACGTTTAGTCGTACCATAAATACCTATATACTTTTTTCTTGTTTATTTCACCCTACGAATCGGAATCCGAAATATTTTCATATAATTCTGGCGCACCCTGTAAAATCCAGGACCGGCTTAGAACCGTTATAACGCATCCAACTCGTAAAAGACGCGTGAATGATCTATTACCAAATTTCCTAATATCGTTTTAAGCTCCTAATTCCGCTCTAACGCCTGCCTTCCCTCGCCTACAGAGGGCGCACCGCCCGCCATCAAACATAACCTAACTTTTAACTGTCAATAAATCCGTATGATAAACGATCGCGCGTTTCTACGTAACGGAGACTTTAATACCCGAGCTGACGTTGACTTATGACGCTAGCTAGCGCGTTCTACACACGACTGCAACATAAAAATGTAAAATCCCCGTTTCCCGTCGCGCTTTTCTTCGTCATTTTTTTTTCTTATTCCGCCCACTCATCACCACGACCTACCCCCTCGCTCCCTCCCTGCCGCCCCGGTTTTATGAGCTCGTGTGTCGTCGATTCTTATATTCCCAGCACCTAAACGGAAGTTATTATTACAGCTGTCACGTGGGAGGTGGGGTTGGATATTTTTCGGTTCGTTGGGGGGAATGGGTGGGACGGATACAGGGACGTATTCAGTCCGAGTCTCATTACACAGCGGCTGGTCATAAATCGTGCGACTGGCTGCGTGTGACGGGATTGTAGAGCTTATGATCGATGAAGGAACATCGTGGTGGGCTACGGAGCGCGTATGGGTCGTGTTAGAGAGACAGCGCCGGGATTTATGGCGGTTTAAAGAGGGGCCCTTAAACTGAGGATACTTTCGGTTTATTCTGTATAAAATATGGGTTTCTTTGAATCAAAAATGATTATTTAGATATATTGTAAAGTCGAAGCAAATTTTACTATTAAAAACAAGAGAAATTTAACGTTTAACACGCTATTTAAAGAACAAACACCCTGTATATATTATATATGGCGTATTTAATACACCTTTTATTAAAATCATGATGCATGTCCTTAAACAAAGTTACAATTCGATTCAAAAATGCAAATTATTTAATATTAAAAACCAGTAAGGACTTTTTTGATTTAATCAACCTGTATATATTATACAAGGTGTGTCGGAATTGAACGATGAAACTTTAGGATCCCCTATTTCATTAAAAATGCGACATATTTTCTTAGTAATATTTTTTTATACCGCGCCTAATTGCCCTGTTATTCGCAATAGGAAAAATTAAATACACGGGGATCGTATCAAAATATTTGCAATTTTCGTACTATGTATTAAGATCATGATGAATATCCTTATTGATGAACGTCACAATATAATTTCCAAGTCAAAAATTATTTATAAAAGTTGTTAAAAACAAAGGAGTTAAGTTTAAACACCCTGTATGTACAGGGTGCATCTGAAATGTACGCTCAAATTTTGGGATTTGCTACTTCAATAAAAACGCAACATATTTTCCTAGTAACAAATTTTTATATCGCGCTCAATTCGCTTGTTATAGGTAATTAAAACAAAAATAGATATACGAGTGTCATATCAAAATATTTATAATTTTCGTACGATGTATTAAGATCATGATGAATATCCTTATGGATGACGTGACAATATAATTTTTAAATCAAAAATTATTTATAAAAGTTGTATTTAAATGTATTGAAGTCTCAACACCCTGTATATACAAGGTGCGTCTAAAATGTACGGTCAATTTTTTGGAATTGCTACTTGGATAAAAATGCAACATATTTTCTTTGTAGTTTTTTTAAATATCGCGCATTGTTCTCTTGTTATCGGTAATTAAAACAAAAATAGACATACGAGGGTCATATCAAAATATTTATAAGTTTCGTATTGTGTATTAAGATCATAATGGATATCTTTATGATTATTTATAAAAGTTGGAAACAACAAATATTTAAAAGTTTTTGAGTTTCAATACCCTGTATATATATATACAAGGTGCGTCTGAAATGTACGGTAAAGTTTTTGGAATCGCTACTTCAATAAAAATGCAACATATTTTCTTAGTATTTTTTTTTAAATATCGCGCTTAGTTCTCTTGTTATCGGTAATTAAAACAAAAATAGATATACGAGGGTCATCAAAATATTATAACGGATTTTGAATTAAAACCACGGCGAAATATCCCTTTATATAATGTTTTACTAAATAATCTTTTCTAAAGCTATTTTACTCATTTTTACTTACTATAAATAAGCAAATCAGAAAATTACTTATATAAAATCATCCTGGAAATATCGAAAGCAAACATGAAAGTCACTAAAGAAACATACGTCTATTATATAATCCTATTTTCCCTCCCTTTCATTCGTTCTTTTTGTGTTCGTGTTTGTTTTACCTTTTTCGCGTCTGTATGGTCCGCGGTGATACATTCAACCGGAAGTCAATAAATAACGCACCTCTCTCGACCAAGCCGAGGGGGGAATTAGATGTTACCGGATTTTCCATTTTTCTCTCTATTTCGGTCCAGGTAAAACACAATCTTCATCCCAGTTGCGGCGTTTTGTTCTCGATTTGTTAAAAACGGCTTTCTTTCTACCACACACCGTAGTCTGAAAAAATGCACGCGATAGACGGTCGTTGTTTTATGCCGTTCGATATTCGGCCAGAAAGGGAGTTTTTGTTCTGGCCGTTCCGGAAATGGGGCAGTTTTCCACTCCGGTAAAGCCATACGATAATTTTTCAATCGGTTTTGCCTGTGCGATAAAAATGCATAACGTACGAGTTGGATACATGTATTGTTCTGGAGGATTTGTGTGTGTTTTTTTCATAAATAGAAGAGATAGCTTGATGTCCGACGGAAAAATCTTTTTGTACGTATCCTACAGGGTGTTGGCTAGGGCGACTAAGAACATTATTAAGTTAACATTATGCATTATGTATTGTAAATTGCTTATTTGAATTAAATGAGAGTATTTTATATAATATTTCTTTTTGGTAAAAAACAAGAGGAGTTCTTGGACTTAAAGAAATTATTTTTATAGCCACCACGCTGTATATAGGGTAAAGTAAGGTATGTTCGTGATAGTTGTAATATTTTTAATCCTAAATGTTAAATACCGCGAATAAAGTGATTTCTTTTGCAATACATATAGCTGCCCATAAGGAAAGGTTAAGTTAACACAACGAAAAATGTAGATAAAAGTCATCGGAATATGTTCCCTTACAACATTCGCATATCTATCCAATCACCATCGCAATTTCTTTGCTTCTTAGGTTTTTTTCTTTTTATTACATTACAGAGCTGCTGTTTTTGATGGATCGAATGATGTACACAGTTCATCATTCAAGCGCTTTGCTCTAGAATCCCTCTAGAAATACCGACTGCAAACTGCGATTTTTTCCACTTTGAAAGTATCGCTACAAGATTCATGGTAAGATAAAATTAAACACAATTCGAATAGTTCGCTTTTGCAATAAAAATATCCGATCGGTACCGACGTCTGAACCCCAACGAGTGATCCCAAATGCCATTTTCGATTGGAAGTTTGAAAAATAGTAAGTTTTAAGTATACGGTTACTACAAGATCTTTTTAGATTTTGACGAGCATATCATATTTGTGACAACTCACTACATAGTTTCTCAATGTGGTTACTCTACTTGAGATCTTCATCTATTATAATCACACCAAGTAGTCTAGAAGAATGACTTAATTCTAGGGTTTTTCCATTGAGAATAAAGTTAGTAATGTTATGTCTTTGATTGTTCCGAAATAAAATACATTGGATCTTGTCGGTATTAAGTAATAAGTTATTTCTAATAAGCCATTGGGATAGTTTAGTATACAATAGATCAGCCTTCGCAAATAAACTTCAGAGGGTATTGGAGGTAAGAGTAACATTAATATCATCAGCATCCAGTGCGATGTTAGTGGCGGGAGTTAATACTAATGGGAGGTCGTTAATAAAAATGAGAAAGAGTATGGGTCACAAAATGGATCCCTGCGGAACACCCCCGTCAACCACGCACACATCCGATGAACACTCTTGAATGACTACTCTTTGCTTGCGATCATGAAGGACTTTTGAACCACTGTAGTGGACTACCTTTAATACCGTAATTATACAATTTTTGCTTCATGATCAACATTGTCAAACGCTTTTGACAGGTCAATAAACATGGCAAGGCAATGACGGTTTAAGTCTATGTCACGTGATATTTGATTAACAAAAGTGTGCAGCACGGTATTAACCGAGCGATCCGCAAGGAATCCATGCTGGTAATTCGTAAAGAGATGAAATTTATTAAAATAAGAAAGC
>JARFOC010095898.1:0-13027 GCA_031763485.1 Osmoderma eremita | reverse complement strand
TATAAGCTCTGTATGCTCCTTAACAATTTTTGGCCAATGTTTCTGCCTTTTAACCCTTCCCATACTGTTCTCTGTGACACCTTGTCAAAAGCCTTCTCTAGGTCCAAAAACGCCAACGTTTGAGAAATATCCATCGCATTTCGCAAAGTTAAAGCGTTAGTGTCAGCAAACATTCGGTTAACACCTTCCCCGGCTGCATTCCCGAGATAAATTTGTCCCGTAATGCCATATCCGACTTACATACTTCCAAAATCGCAGTGAACTTCCTTAATTCGCACCGAGGTTTCTTCTTTTCTCTTCTGGAGTCCGTAAAACATACCTTCCTTCAAATACGGCACGTTTCTGTGCGTAGTATTCGGTTAAGATTGACAATAATGTTGTAGAATCCGTGTCTTCGGGTGCCCACGGTATACATAAATCAATGCTTAATTTATACGCGTCTTGAGAAAGACTATTCAATAGTAAGGCACGTTTTGTTTCATCTTCAATAACGGAGTTTGCAATAAAAAAATTGTTCAAGTCTTTTTTGATGTACCATCCAGTCATGTACATAGGGATCAAATTCCACTTTCACTCCATACGTAGTCATCTTCATTACCTTTATTCTCGTCGCCAAATGTAGTGTATTTATTTTAAATTAAACACCATAATGCTTTAGAACTTTCGTGTTAACGCTATACTATAATATTACGAACTACGAAACTACGAAGCGGGAGAGCGTGTGTATTTGCCATGCGTAGAATGTTTTTTTTCTAGGATGCACGCATAAGAAATAATGCACGAACTAAAACAACACATATGCCAATACACGAGAATGCAAAAGTTCTTATCATATATTACAAGTAAGAATACTGAATCTTTTTGTCACAATAAAACAATATAACTTCCACAGTATGTACATAATCTCGAATACCTATATTATAGTGTCCAAACACAATCAGCTGCTACCTTTTGCTCCTTTCCGAGAAAGTCTTGAATGTGATACGAGCATACCAAAGTTAGCATCTGCCTTATACATTGTGTGGCCAACATTGTATCTAGATATACATTTCTGTATGCATATCTATGTATTTATATTATCTCTGTCTATTAATGTTAATTTTTTTTAAGTCGTATATAGGATGTATGGTTAAGCCGGCCACCGACTTAACCAGACCGAAGTTATAGTCATTAGAAGAATTTCGAGAATAAGTCTAATTAAGTCATTAAACAGATTCATGCAGAGTAATTCCTTTATTTTGGTTTTTAGGGACTGACTAAACAATTTAAGTTGGCTTTTAATTAAACATCCATCGTACGCTCCATAAATTCATTCATTTCATTACTTATTGACAGTACCACCAACCGGGAATTGGTTGATAATGGGAGCCGACGTGCTCTTGAAACATATGTCCCGAATTTTATTAAATTAATTTGTGCGGTGTGGATTTCCCTATACTGCGTATTAGTACCAACCTATTCACAAAGTTTTTAATTTGTTGCATGCATCGATTTCCTTTTTAAGGGATATTTAATGTTTTCAAATTTCGTAGTAAAACATTTTTTTTATTCCATCAAATGGGTATACAAAAAAAAGAAACGAGAAATAAATAAGTACTTCAAGAAAACAATGTCGCACGAATCTTGAAATTTAAGAGTGTCGTAAAATCGATTTTTTAAATGAAAGGTAGACAAAGCGATTTTTTACATAAGTTTGAAGAGATCTTAAAATCGGTATAGCGAAACCTTAACATTTTGTATTTAGAATGACGTTTATAATCAGAAATTGTAATAAAAATTATAACAATCCATTTAAAATAAGAAAGCTAGTGGCGACTTCCGGTCAACCGGAAGTGATGCAAAATTGAAAATAATTTACTCTGAAAGATTACCGATGGCGTATGGCAGTATATTTATTTTCAGAATTTTTGTACATTTCCATTCCCAAAATATTTTAATACGCCACTCAACTTGGGAGACCCTCTATATTCAATTAAAGTAATTAAAATAAAAACCAGCATTATTTGAATAATTTATGTAATTCCGCCTATAAATTCCGCCCTAATTTTATGCTTAATCTTTCCTTCTCTTATGCAAATCAAATCGCCTGTATTTAATCTCATTATCCTGAAAAAATCATTAAAAAATTCCGATTCTATAAAAAGTTACAGATTTTTTTCCGCAAAAGCGCTTTTCTGAACCACTGTTCCACGCCTGGTATGCAGAAACTCCAAGCCGTGTTTAATGCGTATACCCTACATTGCTTTTGCTTGATATGGCGATTCCAACAATAAACCATGGGTAACTATAATAGCATTTTACCGGTTAATTGTATAGTGACAATAGATACATGTTGAATCAAACACATAAATGGAAATTAACATTATAGGAAACATTTTATTTAATGTAAGATCTCAATACATATTTTAAAAAATATTTATTTATTAACCCGTCTAGAATTTCTTAGAGGGACACGCTTCCACAGGAATGCATCTGCTTTGCTTTGATGCACATTTTCGTATATATCCAGGCTTGCAAAAGCATCCACTAACACAATTCTTCGTACAAGCTTGTGGAATGTATCCACAAAATGATTCGCAAGCTGTTCCGCATTCGTTGTACTCTTCATGTTTGCCGGGACATGGATCTGTGTACAGAAAAGAAAATAGTCTTACGTCTCCTTACACGCTTGAAATCAATAAAAATAGAAAAAAAATATAAATGTTTGACGCTATTGATGAGCATAAAATTTAAAATGTCTAAGTGTTAAAAGAAATATTGTAGGAGATGCAACTTCTGCTATTTTTATACGTAGCTTATTAGCTGATTTCATTTCTAACCCGAATGCACATAGAACTTCTTTTCACCAGTAGCCATAACATTTACACCGATATTAATAAAAACAAACTGAAATTTCATACTTTTCACGCTTATACCCTTTTGATTTTACACTGTTAAATTGCATATAAACAAACAATTTTTGAAATTTCGTAAAACCCTTATGGAACCAACCTCACAATAACAACCAAATTGCTTGTCAAAGTTAAAAACCTCTTCACCACAAGCTGAATCCTGCATAGATTTAAACATTTTAGATCGCATAAAGTAACTAATTCGTTAAAAACCAAAAGAAACACAAATAATTTTGACCTAACACATGTGAAGAACAGCACCGCTAAAACTGCAGAATTAAGCGTGCCTAGTTCATATAGTAAATTTTATATTTCATGCAAACATTATAATTTAGATCCACTAAGCCTACACACCTAAATATTTTGATTTTCCTACACTCAGAAACGTGTTCAAAAAAGTTTTTTGAATAACAATTTCCATAAGTAATAAACTAATTGATAACCGAACTTTTTTTTCTCACGCAGCATTTATGTGATATAATGTAAAATACAAATGCACGACCAACCCGATACAAGGTGTTTTTATTAATGATATGAATTCAAAAAATATATAAAAAGAAAATTAAACGCAATATTATATGCATTAAATGTCGCCTCTTGTACAAAATAATAGCGTAACTTGAAATAGTAGAACTAAATCAAAAAATAACCTGACCGCCTTAATGAATGAAAGAGCATCTATTTCGGCAAATAAATTGCCATCGTTAGAAGAGCCTACGCACAAGAGAAGATGCCCTTCACCAGATCCTATCTACCCTAATAATAACTTGCACTTCGTAAATATCTCATTACTGCTGCACTGTACTTTTCCTTATGCGTTAGAACCCACGATTCACAACAGAAAGTAAGGCTGGCT
This sequence comes from Osmoderma eremita, assembly GCA_031763485.1. Classification (NCBI taxonomy): domain Eukaryota; kingdom Metazoa; phylum Arthropoda; class Insecta; order Coleoptera; family Scarabaeidae; genus Osmoderma; species Osmoderma eremita. The sequence continues at coordinate 9,280 of JARFOC010095898.1, read as the reverse complement.
CTGTAAATGGTTTTGTACGCTTTCATCTTCGTTTATGGACTTACTTCTTTTTTTATTTATAAGTAATGTCCACTCTTTCGAAATTCCTATGCCCTATATTATATGGGTTTGTCATCAGCTGAGCTTGTTTTATTGAATCATCCATAAAAACGATGAAAAATGGTGGAGTTGGACTTCCTCCCTGCTGTATTCCTTGCTTAATTCTGAACGTTTCCGGCCTTTTTTAACTCATAACACCGCTTCTTGTTTTGTTCTATTTAGTAACTCTAATCAATTTACTATTTGCATGTCTATTTTTTAAACTCGGTCATATTTTATTTCTGGGGACTTCATCAAAGGCTTTCTCTATATCAATAAATCCAAAAAAAAGCCTGGTTGAGCTCTTGTTGTTCTTCTATCTATAGTTTATTTTATGGTGAACACGTGATCTCGGGAATTTCTAGTTGCGTGGAATCCACTGTCCACTTCGTCTAAAGATGATTCAATTTTTTTTCAACCTTCTTTCCACAATATTTTCAAATACTTTCACTGTTGTGCCTCTTTAGCTTTCACAATTTATTTTTGTCTCCTTTCTTGAACAGTGGTACGATTCATCCAATTTCCCACACAAATGGTACTTCTTACTTTTCCCCAAACTATTACCCAGTAACAGACATATCTTCCAAGGTTTTACCTTAACCAGAGATACCAAATCACTACCATTTCGTCCTTTGTAGGTTTTACTGAGGTCGTAACCTAGTTTCTGAAATACGTATCTAGAGTCTTTCACTCGTTACGGTGGCAAGGGTATTTTCTGATTTAGTTCTACTATTTGCATTCTTGCATATGATATAAATGAGCGAGCTCTGCAATACATGGAACTGGAAAGTGACATCATACAGCTAGCAACTCCTAGGAACGTGAAAAATTACATTGGAAAGAAGATATGAGAGGTCGACTTTGTTATTCACTGGCTTCCACAAAAAAAAATCGCAATATCTCTCAAGGAGGGAGACATGTATGTCGAAGTAATAAGTCTGCTTGATAGATGCTTCTAGATTGGTAAACCCCGTCAGTCTTCTATGATAGAAACTTTGAAAATCGCGGATGTACACTTTCTAGCATTCATTGATGGGACGCATTAAATGGATATCATAAGTGGCGTAATCCATTTTACTGGCTACAAATGGGTAAAATAAGCCTTCGTCTAGAGCAGAAACCGAGAAAATGCCAGTGGTGTTATGAGAGGACCGAGTATCGAACCCCAAACCTTCAAATTAGTCACTAACCCACTAAAGACTAGACCATTAGGGTTTGGTTTAACTAACTTAAAATCTGTCAATACAGCGGATAGAAGATTTCGTAAATGGCATTAGTCTCTTAGATTCCAGTTTTTCAAACAAACTGCTTCCCTAATAATAGCTAAACTTCCCACTTTTCAACTATAAATCATAAAATAAGTACAATTACCTGGACACTTCTTAGGTTTAACACAATATCCGCTTTCGGTGTCACGTATGAAAGGTGGTTTGCAAGCACAACCTTCCTCGCACCGCTTAACAGTGCAAATTGGTGGATTTGGGTTTAGACACGTCGCAGGACAAGGCGTTATGCAATCATCCTTCAGCTCGCGCGCGTAGCAATTCAACTCTAAACAAAACATGAGATACAATTAATTTAGGGGAAAAATTAAACAGTATGCAATTTTCTTGCTTTTGGGACAATCCTCTGGTAAGACGCATTCGTGAGTGTGTCTATTTAGCACGTAGCCTTCCTTGCAATAGCATCCGGGACGTTTCGGATTGATGTTTATTTTATCGCAGGTCCTCACGTAGATATTCAGACTTTGAAAAGTCTTGTTCCCGGAGCAGACAGGCGGGCACTTTTCTTTGGGAATGCAAACGCCGTCGTATACCACGTGGCCTTTTTGGCAAGGACAACCCGAAAGGCATTTCGGTCCGCATTCCAGGCTGGATGGATCGTAGAGCTCACACAAAACTTCATTAGGATCGCACTGTGTTGCTTAAACGTATATAAATATTATTTCAACATCTGTTATACGGAGAATGAGGAAAATAGTTATATACTCTTTATACTTTACAAGTACTGAAAATTAAATTTAACTTTAGACGAGAATATAATTATCAATATCCATAGACCGGAATGATGGATAAATAAAAGTGTGATATTTCTGGACGGGAACTAAAATATAGATGATTTGCCAGACTCCGAATTCAATTACTCTTCCTGAAAAAGAATATGTAAAAGACGGACACAAATACAAGCCACAAGTTTAAAATCTAAAAACATAAGTACATGTCACAGAGTTTGTTTAACTCCTAAAAATTGTAGCACAAAAATGCATTTTAAATTAGAAAATGATATACCGAAATCGATCTCATGAATATACAAGAATAGTTACCAATTAATATATGTAATAAGCACGTTTATAATGTCCGTGAACATAAAATAACCTAAAAGTTGGTCAGATTTCGGGTCCTGACGACATAAAAGTATCCTTCAGTCCTCGCTTCAAGTATGATATGCTAAAAGTTAATTCACTTCAAATGAGCAGTTTGGCTTCTGTGCTGGAGGTTCAACCTGCTTTCCACTTCTTCGGTTGGTGGAAGCCATCAGGGACAACCTATTGAGTGAAGAGAGACTTCAGGATATTGGAAAGGTCTTCGACTCGCTCGGCCAATTTGATTATTAGAAAATCGTACTTAACAACTCATCGAACATTTTCAGCTAGAGTTATGAAGGCAATTTCATCTATCCCCCCAGATAATTGTAAAGCTGGTCTTAGTACAGCAGAGCTACCTCTAGGCCCGAAGTGGTTTCCATTATACATACATTTATCACATTACTAAGGAGCCCTTTGTTAACCCTGCTGTTTCCAACGATCACAGTGCAGTCTATGCAACATGCCGTGGTGAAGAGTTGCAAATCAACAATAAAATAGTAAAGTCAAATATCTGGAGCTTTACACCCACCGCAGTGTGACATTTCGCCACCACATACGTGCAATCCGCTCTTTCAGACAGTAAATCAAATTTCTAGTAAATTCGAGCCCATCTTCATGAAGAAGCGCAACCTTAACATTTGATTCAAGTTGCGAGTTACGAGGCCTTTTTCCTTTGCACAATAGCACCATATTATTTCGCCATCATGATGATTCTTGAAAATCTAATTTTAAGTAAAATTATGAAAGCACAATGGATGATGAGAATTGAGCAACCTTCAGTCAAGAAACATATAATACAATTGACATGCGGACGTGGCTTAATACCTAATCCTTGGTGAGGTTTTTGCCTTCATAATAAAGATCAATAGTTTAGCATCAGAAAATCATTCAGAAAAAAGAATGAGTGTTTCTCGATCAAATTAGCTATAATATTTCTTGAATTACTTACCTGCGCAAATATGTGTTACAGCTAAAACAAAAAATAATTATCAACAATATCCAATCGAACACATTGGGGAAATTAAACAAAATACCTGCCAGCAACAAAAACGAAAGGGAAAACACTAGGGTGTTCATGGTGTATCTACTAGTAACAAAAATTACAATTTAGGTATCAAAAATTTGATGCATTTATACAGTGGTACAAATACTTCTTGTTTGTATTTTTATATTTACAATAATCGCACGATTGTGATAACAAAATATTATTTATTTGCGAAAAAGCTGTTTCGGGATTAAATTCTTAAGGCCAAATAGGAAAATGTCTGTTAAGATAATATACTGGTTATTTGCGTCTTCAATTTCTATCACTTTTATTGTATAAAAAATATTTGCGTCTACTGTGAAAACAAAATTGTTAAAATATTTATTAATGATAAAATTAGTAAGAAAATGTTATTGTAAAACTAAGCACGATGTAACACAGTCAGCAACAAAACAAGTTTGTTATTATCTAAATGACAATTAACAGAAAATACATGCTATATGCTTTTCAAGTTACTATAACATTTACATACATTTTGCAATAAAAACTCATTTAGGATTTAGAAAGTCTAGAATATTCATTCACATTTTTCAGTAGTTATTATTATCACCATTGCTTTTATAAAATAATGAATAATTGTTCTTGCCTGATTTATTTTTTAAATTTAATTATTAAAAATGCAAAATATGCGCATAGTACACTGCATGCATACATAGCAGATAGTTGCAAGTATTGGTAATTGTTGTAATAATAATAATAACAATAGCAATCAACCCAGATGTCACAGGTGTATTGGTTTTGTCAAAAAAGGATAAAATATTAATTGAAATATTCGTTTAAACTAAAAATAACTTTATCAGTCAAATAAGATTTCAACATATCTTTGAAATTATTTGCATGTTCACATTTAGATAAATTCGATGGCAGGGAGTTAAATAATTTTAAGCGCATATAATTTGGAGACAATTTACTAACTTCCAGTCTAGCAAAAGGAACCCCAAACTGATTTTCAGTCCTCACACCGTAGCGATGAATTTCACTACTCTTCACAAACTTTGCCCTGTTCAAAAAAATATGTATATACACATAGTTCGAAAATGTATAAGCCCATGGCAATATTTGAAATTCTCGAAAGAGCTCCCTGCAACTATAGGTACTCCATACATTTGCGATGGTTCTCACAATTCGTTTCTGCGCCACAAAAACAGCACGTGCAGCAGACGACCCTCCCCAAAAACCAAGGCCATATCGCGGTCTTCTCTCAACCAAGGCATAATATGTAACTATCAACTGCTTTCTTGTTAGTACATTCCTTAAATTACGAAATAGGTACATTAAGGAATTGAGTTTTGAAACTAAATATTCACTATGGTTTTTCCATGTAAGACTCTGATCCAAGTGTAGGCCTGAAAATTTAGTACTATCCGTAGATGATATCATATCACCGTCAATACAGAGATTGAGTGACGGTACCCTATGTTACCTACTGTACCTATGTTGTGTCTCATTAGAGAACATATATCGTTAAAATAGTAACCAATTGTATCGAAATGAGCATAGTGAGAAAACACAAAAAAGTGTTCTTAATATGAAATACTTTAACTCCTCATATGGAATAGGTCGAATTCACTTTAACAAGTGTCATGAAAACTTATGTTTTATGGTGCATATAATTTTTGTTGTACGATATGAGTGCGCCCAGTCACAGCATAGAATACTTTTGATCAAAATTCCTTCTTTGCTATCTTCAGAAAAATTACCACTACAATGCATCCTTGCCAAAGAATCTTTCGTATGGTTCTGGCACGTCTTCGCCAGAAAAAATTGTAAGTAAACAACAAAAGAGGCGACTTTTATCATGTAGTTCCTCCAAAGATTCGGCATCAGTAATCTTCAGAGGAACTAGGTGATAAAAGTCCCATTCTTTTGTTTCATCCTATTTGGTATTACATTCGTGCTAGGTTTACATATATTTTCTTTTTCTTCTGTTGTAGGCATCTCCTTTTTCTTTTTCTAAAAACTTGAAAATTTCTCGGGGCTCAAGCTTTCTATTCTTTACTCACATTCAATGAGGATTCTAAATCATTTAATTGTGGTGATGAAGTAATAATATTTGCTTTTCCACGTTTTCTGCCTGTAGACGCCTTCTTTTTTGTCAACGTTGATATTGGTAATCCTACCAATTGAAGTAACTTCAATTGTTGTCATCTTCGTTGTTCTCAATACATTACCAAAACGAATCTATGAATTATTAACCACTGACATCTTACTGAGATAACTTTTTTACTTTATAAGGATTTATACATTTTTCGTATATAACAAAGCGTGCGATATTTATTTCGCCCCTTTTTTTCTTTTATTTGTCCAAATCTTCTATGCAATTATTTATTGGAATAAATCCTTTTGTTTTCTGTTCTTTTCATGTGACAGCAATACATTATGAAGAAATTATCAGGGAATATGTATCAGTATTGTCGCAGTATCTTGTGGCAATTGCACAAAGTATTAGTTTAAATTGTTAATACGCACTCTGATTGGCTCCTTGAATTTAAAAAATAAAACTGTTTCTATTTCCAGATGTTTCCTTTTGTTCCAGAGAATTAGAAAATTTAATTCACTATAAACAAATTTTGATTATATAAGGAGGTATACGAATAAGTTAGTTTACTTTACAATTGCCTATGTTCAAATTAAGGTCTAAGAGTTTGATTGTAAATAGAGTGCAGTTATTCGTTGACATTAGCAAATTATTGTATGTAATGTTTGTAATTATGAGTTAAGAGTTTAATTAATAAAGTGAATTAACGTAATTAGAAAATAAGTGTTATTTAATTGTTCCAAACCCAAGATTTATGACCGAAAGCAAAGTTCGTGACAATGTGTTTCAAACCTATCCTTATAAGGAAATTCAACTGGGACACGGAACATGCTTTACAGTATGCTAAAAGTATAGATACGCTTTCAAATCTTGTGATTGTCATTGTTTTGAAAGCCCTATATAAATAATATTTCCAATACTTCTTGTAACCAGCATTTTATTATCCATTGTTACACAACAAAAACCAAGTATTCCTAATATTTAATGTAGGTACTAGATCCAATTACTGTTTAGCTGCAATTATTCTTGGGGACACATTTTCCCTTGCTGTTAGTCAAGTAGCCATCCACGCAGAAACAACCAACAATACAAGGCTTCGGGCATCTTACTGTTGAAATATCCGGATTCGCGCATGTCGGATGACATGCTGGACCGCAAGTCTTGTACACCTCATTGGGACCACACGCTGGCACGGCGCCTATAACATTGGAATATTATTGAAACTCTATGATAATCATTTTTCGTTTCATGGTCATTATAAACCTTATATATTATAAGTTATAATTACTAACCTTCCACTACAATAAACGCCAAGAGTAATACACAGCATAGAAAGAGTTTCATGATCTTGTTTTACTTGAATATATCTATTTCCAAACTGTGTAACAGAATTTATGTAACTAATGCGAATGCAGATTCGATCTTGTCCCCTTTTATACTCATTATGTATTTATATCGGATGCATGCCACAGGTCAAGACTGTCGGATTTTTAGTTTTCTACACTGATAAATACAAATTCTAACATCAACAATCCAATATTATTTAATTGTTTATTACATAGAAGCACTTTTACGTTTGTATAAACTTTTCCAGATATATCGCCTTAACAACAAGCAATTTATAATAATTGATCTTTTGCCTTTAACTTACAATATAATCAAGTTATAATATAATTGATTATTTTGATATGCTTCGATTTCTGTAAATTTAAATCAGCAAAATTCGAGCGGATAAACAAGCTGCGAAATTGCACTTGATAATCTGCAAGAATTTGCATATTAAGCTAAGCAAAGAGATGAAGAAATGCACAGAGAGAAGCGAGAAGTTTTCCTTTTCTCTTGAAAATTTCATATTCCCCACAAAATATGATATAATTTAATTATTTCCTTTAATGCCATACTATATTGTTATAACCTAATATGTCAATATTTTTACTTTATTATTATTTGAGTTTGAATGACAATTATTTCTTTTATCTCAGATACAATGTTTTCGAGTTCGTCTATTTCCTTGAAATGAATAATAAAAAATTTACCAGTGGGTTGCGGGTTTTGACCAAAGACCAAAAATACCTAATGTCTTCTCTAATTTTTTTCATTTTCAATTAAATAAAGATTGTATCAATCTCAATTAATATTTTAAGTTTTGCTGGAAGCATTTTAAAAGCATTCCAATAATCTATTGAATGTGTTTGTTTATACTTTTTGAAAACTTTTTTCACATGCTACATTAATATCCGTGCAAATGTTCAAGCAAGACCAATCGACATTACATAAGGCGTTATATGAAGATGAATAATCTGCTATCCGATAATTGTATAGAACATTTATAGGTGATACAAATTCTATTATCAATACTAGCTGTTGCATAGCTGTTGCTGAGGCATATTACAATCACCAATAACTAATAATCGCACGATATTCAGTCTTCAAGAAAGTATAACAAAAGAATATCAAATTCATCCAAGGAAGGAGTCCTTGGTATGTAGATAACAAAAATTTAGAAGTAAACCTGTACAAATTCACATCTACATGTCACTATGTCAAAGGAAGGTATTAAACTTAGTAAATTCCTGACAATGTGTTTCAAACCTATCCTCATAAAGAAATTCAACTGGGACACGGAACATGCGTTACAGTATGTTAAAAGTATATATACTCTTTCAAAACTCCTGATTGTTATTCATGAAAACATCAATAACGTTTTGAAAGCGCTGTATAAATAATATTTCCAATATTTCTAGTAACCAGCATTTTATTCCCCATAGCTACGCGACAGAAACCAAGCATTCCTAATATTTGAAACGCGCACAATATTTAGACTATTTTGTTTTCCATGTTTGTTGTTTAAGGCCGAGCCTTCATGGAGTTTCAAATGCGTAGCAAGTTTGGGGCATATGCTGGGGGATAATAAAAGAAACACTGAAAATAAAATCCATATCATGAACGCTGAATTTTTTGAAATTTCATTTACCTATATGTAGTGTAAACTATAGAATTTAAGTTGGTACACCTGCGATTATCACCAGTGCTGCCACCTCTACCGATTTTAGTACCGTTTCTACCGACGTACCGATTAATATTAACTTTTTCAGGATTTCTTTAATGTCCAATGAAATTCGACGTACCACCAATTACTTTAAAGAATATGTAGAATTTTATATTTAAACACCTTAGTATTTAAAACTGCTACAGTCATCTAAATAATGTATAAATATATCGTGAATGTATCACAAAAAAAAACAAGCACATTTATACCGTTTGTTACAAAGGTATTTAGATACAGTGGCTCAACGTCAAAGTCGGACAGTATACCGCATATAATTCTACTAAAAGATTTGAATGTTAATTGATATATTTTAAATGAAAGAAATACTCATTTCACTACATATAATATTACACTTTCAATCTCCAAAAGGAAATCTATAAATTTATTCTCTTGTTATAAAATATTTTATATTCAGAAAAAATTGTGCAAATTCCACATCAACGTTAAACCCGAACAATGCAGATATTGTACTAAATTGAATCACCATTTTCGTTATAGATTGGTTTGTCTTAGCAAGTCGACAATAAAGCATGTTAAAGACATCCGTATATTTGTTTTAAAGTAGTATTATTACAAAGTTTGGAAGAATGGGACGTCAGCGTGGTCAAACCTCTGTGGAAATGAGAACGTTAGTGATAATGCATCATAGAGATGGTAAATCTGTTCGGGAGATAGGAAAGATCGTTGACAGAAGCCATTCTACTG
>JARFOC010095887.1:0-13031 GCA_031763485.1 Osmoderma eremita | reverse complement strand
AAAATTAGAGCAAAAATTACAGGAGTTGCCGAAGCAATTCCGGATTATGTGCTTACAAACGAAGAGCTTAGCCGCTTGGTACATACCTCTGACGAGTGGATCATGACTCGTATCGGGATTAAGGAAAGAAGAATTTTAAAAAATGGAGCAACTTCTGATTTGGGCGAAAAAGCAGTGAATAAATTACTGGAAAAAACTAATACTAAACCCGAAGAAGTTGATTTTGTATTGTGCGCAACTGTGACTCCCGATATGCTGTTCCCTGCTACGGCCAATATTATTGCAGATAAAGTAGGAATTAAAAACGGATTCGGTTACGATCTTAATGCCGGTTGTTCGGGATTTTTATACGCCCTTACGACAGCATCTAAATTTATTGAAACAGGATTTTGTGAAAAAGTTATTGTGGTGGGTGCCGAAAAGATGTCGACGATTGTAGATTACACAGATCGTTCGACTTGTTGCATTTTTGGCGACGGAGCCGCTGCGGTGATGCTTGAACCTACAAAGGAAGATGTTGGGTTGATAGATTCTTTGTTGCATTCTGATGGAATGGGAAGAAGATATCTGCATCAAAAAGCAGGAGGATCTTTAAAGCCGCCTACTCACGAAACGATTGATGCACGCGAACATTACATATATCAGGAAGGGAAGCCGGTTTTTAAACACGCAGTTACCGAAATGACGAAGGTTTCTTTAGAAGTAATAAAACGCAATAATCTTACGGTTGGTGACATTGATTGGGTTGTTCCTCATCAGGCTAATGTGAGAATTATCGATTCTGTTGTTCACAATCTGGGTATTCCCCATGAGAAAGTAATGATCAATATTCAAAAATACGGAAATACAACTTCCGCTACGATTCCGCTTTGCCTTTGCGAGTGGGAAGATAAGTTGCGGAAAGGAGATAACCTTATCCTGACCGCTTTCGGAGCAGGTTTCACCTGGGGCGCTATTTATCTGAAGTGGGCTTACGACTATAAGGGTTAATGGATGGAGCTGTTATTTGCAACTCACAATCAACATAAATTACAAGAGGTTCGTTCCATTGCCGGCGACTCGGTTTATATTGCCGGCCTGAAAAAAAAATTTTGTACCGATGAAATCCCTGAAACGGGAAATACATTGGAAGAAAATGCTTTACAAAAAGCCAGATTTGTACATGATCGTTATAAAGTAAATTGCTTTGCCGATGATACCGGATTAGAAGTCGGAGCGTTAAACGGTGCTCCCGGGGTGTTTTCTGCACGTTATGCCGGAGAAAAAGTTTCCTTTCAGGAAAATGTGAAAAAGTTGTTGAAAGAGTTGGAAGGGAAATATAATCGTAAAGCCCGGTTCAGAACAGTTGTCGCCTTGATTTTAGACGGGAAAGAATATCTTTTTGAAGGAAAAGTGGAAGGAGAGATTATAGCTGAGGAGCATGGAGCCGGAGGGTTTGGATATGATCCTGTTTTTAAACCGGAAGGCTATCAAAAGACCTTCGCCGAGTTAACGGAAGATGAAAAAAATAGGATAAGTCACAGAGGTCTGGCTATTCGCGAGATGATGATATTTTTGAAAGAGCAGCGTCTCATTATGTAAAACAGTCTGGTATTTTTTAAAATCTATGGAGAAGCGAACGGCTTTTCAAGGTTATTATTTGATATAATCAGACTTTCTTTTGCGGCAATGGCCTGTTTAATTTATATAGCGAACATAAGACCAGAAAATCCGACAAATAAATCAAATGGGATTACTATATTTCACAATTCATTTGAAAAATTGTGTAATTTTGCTTTCTGTTAAAAATAATTATTAGGACTATAACAGCATGACAGATAAATTTGCCTCTATTCGACATTTCAATGAGGTCGAATCTAAATTAGCTCTTGAAAGGATCTTACAAAATAAGGATTTTAGCAATGCGTTACCCCAGTTATCTCCAGGGGTTTCGATTGAACAAATAAGGGAAGAATGCAAAAACTTCAAAACTCTTTACGATTTTCAGTATACTGTTCCGAAAAAGTTTATGGAATATTTTCTCAGTATTTCTACGACCGGGCTTGTTTATTCGGGTTTGGAAAATATCAATATTAATGAAAATTATTTATATGTGGCAAATCACCGCGATATTGTTTTGGATTCGGCATTGTTACAAAACTACTTTTTCCGGTCGCCCACTTATATTAATACCTCTAAAATGGCAATCGGAGACAATCTGTTGATTACCCCGTTGTTTTACGATTTTGCCAAGATGAATAAAATGTTTATTGTAAAGAGAGGAGGAACGATTCGTGAAAAACTGGAAAACTCGCACCTTCTTTCGGAATATATCCATCATAGCATTTTAAATGAAAAAGAATCGGTTTGGATTGCCCAAAGAAACGGTCGTACAAAAGACGGAATTGACAAAACACAACAAGGATTGGTGAAAATGATTTCTGCTTACTGCCATAAAGATCTTATAAACGGATTAAAACGGTTGAAAATAGTTCCGGTTACGACTTCTTATGAATATGAACCTTGTGACCAGTTAAAAGCACGGGAACTGGCGCTTTCCGAAAACGGGAAATACCAAAAGGCCGAAAGGGAAGATTTTGAGAGTATCAAACAGGGAGTTTTCGGATTTAAAGGCGAAATTGATCTGAAAATAGGAAAACCTATTATAGATGAACTTGACGGAATTCCTGCCAGCTTATCGAATAATGAGAAAATCAATGCTATCTGCCGATTGATCGATCAACAAATCTATCGGGATTACAGATTATTCCCTAATAATTATATTGCATACGATGAAATGGAGAAATCAAATGAATTTGTTGCCCAATATACTTGTGAAGAAAAAGAAAAATTCATAGAATATCTTCATAAACAGTCTATTGTCAAAGATGTTTCTTCTGAAAAAATGTTGTATTACCTGCTTCAGATGTATGCAAACCCTGTAAAAACTCACTTTGGAAAAAAATTTGTATCAAAAGACAAATCTGTTTGGTAAACAATTATTTATGAAATAAAAATGGACGATTATCAACCTCCGTCGCGGAAATTTTTTTTAATAATCCGATTTAGTTCTATCGGTGATGTTGTATTGACAACACCTATAGTCAGAGCCTTGAAACAGCAAATTCCGGAAGCAGAAATTCATTTTTTGATAAAAAAAGACCATGCTGTTATTCTCCAGGGAAATCCGTATGTGACAAAGTTTCACATATATAGTGGAAACCTGGAAGCAAATATACAGGAACTAAACCTTGAGAATTTTGATTTTATTGTCGATTTGCAGAAGAACAGACGGTCAAAAAAAGTGTCACAATCACTCCATCGCCCTTTTGCTACTTTTAACAAATTGAACTTTAAAAAGTGGGTTTTTGTGAACCTGAAACTGAATTACCTTCCCGATCAACATATTGTAGACCGTTATTTTGAAGCTGTAAAGTCATTGGGTGTTATAAACGATGCTCAGGGGCTGGATTATTTTATTCCTGAAGCGGAAGAATACGATAAATTGGATTTACCGGCAGTATTTGAAGATGGTTATGTAGTGGCGGCAATCGGCAGTATTCATTATACAAAACGTATTCCTGTGAATAAGATTGTAGAGATCGGGCGAATATTACATAAGCCGCTCATGCTCCTCGGTGGGAAAACAGATGTGGAAACCGGAGATGAAATTGTTTCACAACTGGGGAAAAGAGCGTATAACGGCTGCGGAAAGTTTTCATTGAATCAATCGGCTTCTATTATCAGACAAAGTGATTGTATGTTAACCGGAGATACGGGATTAATGCATATTGCGACTGCTTTTAAGAAACCGGTAGCGTCTTTGTGGGGGAATACCGTACCCGAATTCGGGATGTATCCGTATATACCTCAAAATCCTGAATTATGGAGGATTTTCGAAGTTTGTAATCTCTCGTGCCGTCCCTGCTCCAAATTGGGAAAGAAAAAATGCCCGAAAAGGCATTTTAATTGTATGAATACTATCCCGGCTGTTGATGTAGCCGAGTGGATTAATAAATTTTAAGAATGAAAAAATCGGTTTTTATTTATTTCTTACTTTTTCTGGTTGTTTCCGGAAAAGCTCAAAAAACAGACCGTATCGATACTTTGGAACTTAGGAGATTTCACTATGACAGAATGTTAGAAATTAACCCTCAAGACAGTACCCAACTGCTGATAACCTTTACTTTTGGCAATGGGAGTAGGCAAACAGCGATTACTTACCGGCAAGAATACGAAAATAGCAACATTATTTGGTTGGAAACAGGAAAATCGTTTTTGAAAAATAATAATATTGTGAAATCATTGGTGGATAATCTGGCTCCGGGAGAGTCGGCGAGCTACAGATATTCCTTTTCTAATGTAAAAACTGAGAAAAACAAAATCGCTTTGGAAAAAGCGGCGTTGTTGATCATGAATGACGAATTTGAAGTAGAAAAAATTATATTTGAACCTGAAATTATAGAGTTTAAAGATTCAAAAATCCAGGAACACAAAGGATTGAGTTCACAAGAAGCAGATGATTCAAAAATTCAGGAATCGGAAGAATAACAGAATAATTTTTGCCGGCAGATTTTCTATTTAACAGTGAAAATATTTTTTCCGTTTTCTTTGATCATTTGCTGTGCCGCCTGGTTTTGCATAATATGTCCGCCCCAATATCCGAAATCGTAAACAAAGGGATTTGAAAACCAGTTGTTTATATTCATATTGAGTGTTATTGACGAAACGTTGTTTTTGGTAATTTCAAAAGCGGTATTCCTAAATTTGAAGTATATATTATTATGCACAAAACCGATCAGCGAGTCTGTATCAAAAGTATTTCCCCGGTAGATCTGCCCGATTCCTGTGTGGAAATTAAATGGGTTTTCTGTTCCGTTATTTGTCCATTTTCCGTTGATCATCATGTAGTGATAACCACCTCCGAGGACATTGGGCCAGCTCATATTACTTTCGGGAGGATTGGGAAAATAGTTAGATTTATTTTTCTTGGGCGAAAGCCCGAGTACAAAAGTAAATCCGCTATATTCTCCTTCCGGCAGAGGATCTGTAATCTTCCAGCCGAATGTTTCCGGAAGAGAGTAATCTACATAATGGATCGAGTTGTTATCCTGGATTGAAACAACTTCTCCTGTCTTTTTGTGGAGCAACAAGTCCGAAATGAAAAATTTCAGCTCGTTAACCTCATATTGGTTTCCGGCCGCGTTCACATAAACCGGATCATTCAGGTGAAAATCTTGCTGATCAACAGAAAACGTAAAATTTACCTGCAAATTACCTGTTTGCTCTTTGTCTTTACATCCGCAGAAGAAAAACAAAGCCGCCAAAAGAAGAGTGTATTTACCACACATCTTTTTTCTCGGTTTTGGGTTGCATTTCCTCTATCAGCGATTCGATGATAGCCTTTATCTGTTCATCTACCTGTGTCAGGTGGTCATATCTTTCCGGGTACCAATGAGGAGCTTTGTCGTTAAACCATATCTCGATCGGAGAAGCAGCCATATTCCTTTCGTTAAAATCGGTGATAATATAGCGATACCGTCCTTCTCGGCATTGAATGGTGAAATTGTAATATACAATATTTTTGAAGGCTTGTGAGCCATCTTTTTGTTTAGAATAAATTCTCACGCTTGAACGTAGTTCGAGAACACCCTCGTCACGGTTGCTTTTCTTGATCACTTCATGGGTGTTTTTGTATTGCTTCTTAACCCATGCCAAGGCGCGGTCATATAATTCCTGGGGAGTCCCTTTCTGATTGATGACCTCTTTATAAGTAATTAATTTTGTATCTTCATCAATAGGAAGATCCGGGGGAATCAGTTCTTTTTTGTTTTGAGCGAAAAGAGTGCAGCAAGCGAAAACGAAAGTGAATAATAAGGTTACTTTTTTCATAAGATTGAATTGTTATGTTGTACGATTTTTAAACTGATTTTCGTTCATATTTCTGAAAACGCATGTCGAAATAATTTTTCTCGTCTTTCGGAATAAATTGATCTTCTGTTAAATTCCATTCAGAAAAATTTAATTGAGGGAAAAAAACATCCGCTTCAAAATCGGAAAGTATCCGCGTTAAATATAATGTCTGGCACTGGTCGATGAATAGACTATAAACAGTAGCTCCGCCAATAATGAAATTCTCTTCCGACGGGTTTAGCAGGTTTATCACTTCATCCGCAGAGAATGCCAGCTCGCAATCATTATATCCGGCGCTTCTGCTACTTGTTAAAACAATGTTCCTTCTGTTCGGCAGGGGCTTAACCGGTAAAGACTCCCAGGTTTTTTTCCCCATAACTACAGCATGGCCTGAAGTTATTTCCTTAAATCGTTTTAAATCCTTTGGAAAATGACCTAAAAGTTGGTTTTTATTTCCCAATTCAAAATTATTTCCAATAGCTGCAATAATACTAAGCATAATTTTTAATAATGATCCGGATGCGTCTCAAGTGTTTTTCTTCCCCTATCCTGATTGTTATGATTTCTAACACGAAAAAATTCGGGAAATTAGGGGATTCTTACTTACATTAATAGTAAAACGAGTATCCATTTGTTTTTATTATAACATATTTTTCTTTCTATAGACTCAATAAATATTTATCCATCTGATTTTCATATAATTAAAGCTTTTCACAGCCGGTATTTCTATCTACACGGCTACTTCTGCTTTAATATGAGGATCAGGATTATAATTTTCTAAAATAAAGTCTTCATAATGAAAATCGAAAATCGAAAATACTTCAGGGTTTATTTTCATGATAGGCAGGGTTTTAGGAGTTCTTGTAAGTTGTAGTTTTGCTTGTTTCCGATGGTTTGCATACAAATGTGCGTCTCCGAAAGTATGGATGAAATGCTTCGGTTTTAAGTTACATACCTGTGCAATCATCATGAGCAGAAGCGAATAAGAAGCGATATTGAAAGGGACTCCCAAGAAAATGTCGGCGCTACGCTGGTACAACTGACACGATATTTCGTCACGATTTACATAGAATTGAAAAAGGGCATGACAGGGCGGTAGCGCCATTTTTGGAATGTCTCCTACATTCCATGCACAAACCATTAACCTTCGTGAATCAGGATTGTTCTTTATCTGGCTTATCAACTCTGATATCTGGTCGACAGAATGGCCGTCGGCGCTTTCCCAAGACCTCCATTGTTTCCCGTAAACAGGCCCTAGTTCTCCATTCTCGTCAGCCCATTCATCCCAAATAGAAACACCGTTTTCTTTTAAGTACCGGATATTGGTTTCTCCTTTTAAAAACCATAACAGTTCATAAATAATGGATCGCAGGTGCAATTTCTTTGTTGTCAGTAACGGGAACCCTTCTGACAAATCAAATCGCATTTGGCAACCAAAAACACTGTAAGTGCCTGTACCTGTACGGTCTGATTTGTAACTTCCGTGCTCTGCTACGTGTTCTAATAAGTTTAAATATTGTTTCATTACATTGTTTTGACAAAAATACACATTAATTGAGAAGATACTATTTCAGATTCTCTGAAAAAATTCAACCTCTTTAAATTTTTGTACAAGGGAAAGTAAGTTATTCTATCAATATTTTTTCAATTATATTTTGTTATATAAGAAATAATATTATTTTTGTGATTCGTTCTTACTATAATTCTATATTAGGTATTATATATCTATTTTCTTTTATAAACAAATAAGTTACTATGAGATATGATCAAACGTTAATATTTTTTTTCTATGATATATTGACTTTTTCCTAAATTAACCATAAAACAAAATTATTTTAAAATTAAAGCCTATGAAAAAGTTGTTATTTATTTTTCTGAACCTATTTCTGTTGAGCAGTTTTCTGCTGCGAGCACAAGAAACAATTACGATTGGAAACGGAACAAATTCAACGTATGGTCCACTTTCCAATTACTATGGATATGAGCACAATTTGTTGCTTTATCATTCCAGTGAATTGATACCTGGGGAAATTCAAAGCATTGCCTTTCGTCACCCAAGCACCAGTGCAAGTACGATTCCCCTTAAAATTTATTTGAAAGAAGTTCCATATCAACAGATTCCGGAAGCTCCCGAATTGGTCTGGAATGAATTGATTGCGGATGCAACTCTTGTGTATGACGGAATGCCTAATATTACTGCTACTACGGATTGGTATACGATTCCTACTACTCAACAACCCTTTGTATATGCAGGGTCTGGAAACTTGCTCGTACTTATTTCTTGTACCAAAGGAGGTAGTGGAGGCGCCGGTATAAATTGGGAATACGAGGAAGCCGGCGATGCATCCACAAATTTTATTTATGTTACATTTAAAAGAGATAATACAGCTTTTAACGATAATATATCTTTTGAAGCAGACCGCATTGCTAGCGGAGGACAATTATATACTAATAATGGCAGCGTCTATTATAAAAGAAATTTACGGTGGAATACTCAGTTTGTAATTCAACCGGTGGATATAACCTGTGCGTCTGTGAATAATCTGCAGGTGTCGAACATAACCTCCGGCGAAGCCAATGTTACATGGCAAACAGGCGGATCCGAAACCCAATGGTTTGTGTCGTATAAAAAACAATCGGAAGCCCAATGGTCTTCCGAAATCCTGCGTACTTCTCCCTCATATCTTCTCTCAGGCCTTACTTCTTACACAGATTACCAAGTGCGCGTGAGATCTTATTGCGGAGTAGGGGATACCAGCTATTTCCGTACTGTTTCGTTTAAGACGTTAGAAAGTTGCCCGAATCCCGCCAATCTCATACTGGCACATCAGGCAGATTCTTTGTTACCCGACCAGGCGGTATTGAACTGGACTGCCGGTTACGTGGAAGCTTCTTGGATTCTGGAATATAAAGAAATATCATCTTCTACCTGGAATAAAGTTACCATCAATCAAAAGCCATACACTCTGGCAGGATTGAATCAGGGAAACCGGTACGACCTCCGGCTTCGTGCTTACTGCGGGGTTGCGGATACCAGCGCATTTTATACAAATACACTTACGATTACTACTCCGATGGTTCCGATTATCCTTCCCTATTCTCTTAACTTTGAAAATGGGACAGATACATGGGCGATTTCGAATGGCGTGCCTGCTTCTAATTTAAACAAATGGTACAGGGGAACTATTCCGACCAGCACGGGAAACTGTTTATTTATTTCAAACAGCTTGGGAAATTCCAATAAATACAATGTGGGCAATAGTTCTGTTTCTCATTTCTTTCACGATATTGTGGTTCCCGCAACCGGAGCGATTCTGGTTTTCGATTGGAGAACCGGTGGAGAGATCAACGGTACAACTTACACTGATTACTTGACGGTAGGCCTTTTTGAAACAACGCAGTTTCCGGTGGCCGGCACGTTGTTAAACAGTTCTCCTGCGGTTAAATTAGCGACACCTTCGAATCCTGTGTGGAAGAGGGATACCATCATGATCCCGGCTTCTTCTGCAGGGACGAAACGTTTGGTTTTTTCGTGGAGAAATGACGGAAATTCTGGAACACAACCCCCGGCAGCGATTGACAATATTTCCATCCTACCGATAACCTGTGTCGCTCCAACCGGACTGGCAGTGGATAATATTACAACGAGTTCGGCTACTTTTACATGGACAAATCCTTCAAATGCGCAGACTGCCACGCTGGAATATAAAGAGTCTTCTGCCACAAGCTGGATCGTTGTGAATGATGTATCTTCTCCATATGTCCTTCCAGGACTGACGAATCAGGCGACATACAACGTACGCGTAAAAGTCAACTGTGGAGCGGATGGCAATAGCTTGTTATCGAATGTAGTGACGTTTAAAGTTGTTGTTAGTGCAGAGATACCGTATACTTGTGATTTTGAAAACAGTGTTGAAAACAATAATTGGACATCTGTTTATTCCGGTACGAACGATCGTTGGGTGATCGGAAATAAAACCAATAACGGAGGTAGCAACGCTATGTATGTGGCTAATTCTTCGGGAGAATACATGTATTCGACAACCAGCAATTATGCCAATATATATAGAGATGTGACGTTCCCTGCCAGTACTGACGGGTTTGTGTTAAAATTCGATTGGAAATGTAAAGGAGAAGGCCCGACTTCTGATTATGATAATGTTAAAGTATTCCTTTTGGATAAAGCTACGCCCGTTACAGCAGCAGCCTGTGCGGCAGATAAAAAGGTAGGCGCCAACTGGTATAACCAAAATGATGCTACTTGGGCAACGGCTACTATTAATTTGGGTTCTTCCTATGCTCTTACAACCAAACGTTTGGTATTTCAATGGAAAACGGATGGATCTGGATCCTATCCTCCTCCCGGCGCTATCGATAACCTTTCTATTTCACTTGCCCCGTGTTCGCTTCCTCTTAATTTAGCCGTGGGGAGTGTTACTGCAAATTCTGCTCAGGTTACCTGGGCGCTCCAGGGAAGCGCTACTTCTTCCGTTTTGGAATACAAGGAATCTTCCGCTACAGATTGGACAGTTATTAACGATGCAGTTTCTCCTCAAACAATTTCGGGATTATTGCCCAATACAACGTATAATGTGCGTGTGAAATCTATCTGTGAATCAGATAATTATAGTCCTTATACTACTGTGGTGAACTTTACTACGCTTTGTTTGTCTGTTAGTTTCCCATGGATGGAAACATTTGAATCTTTCCCGCCGGCTTGTTGGTCAAGATTCTCGGGCGCTTTGACAGAATCGTCTACGTTAACGTCTTCTACTTCCGGATGGGTTTCTTACACTGTATTAGGAGATAAAGTAGCCGGAATGAATATGTATAGCACAAACAAGTTTTGGATCGTTACACCTCCTATTAATTTGGAAGATGGAACAATGCCATATCAGTTGAGTTTTGATCTGATCGTTGCAAAATATAGTAGCTCAGGTAATATATCAACCCCGGCGGATATGACAGGGACAGATGATGTGTTTGCTGTTTTGATTTCTACCGATGGCGGCACAACCTGGAGTAGTAATAATGCTTTGCGTTTGTGGGATAATCAAAGTTCTCCATATGTACTTAACAGCCTTATTTCTAATGTAAGGCAAACGATTACCCTTCCATTAACCGGTTATTCCGGGAATGTGAAGATTGCTTTCTATGGGGGATCCACTATCAGTAATACTGATAATAACTTTTATATTGATAATGTTATGGTATCAACCTGTCCTCCTATTGTCGACCTGGCTGTGCCTGCCGCTACTATAACGGCTACCGGCGCTCAGGTAACCTGGACAGGCCCCCCTGCCGGAGGAGCTACCGTTACATTGGAATATAAGACGACAGATGCCGATACCTGGGTTGTAGCAGGGAACAATGTTACATCTCCTTATACCTTATCGGAATTGTCTTCGAATACCGCTTATATGGTACGTGTAAAATCCGATTGCGGAGCTTTAGGATCAAGTGTTTACACAACCCGGACTTTTACTACAAATTGCGCTGCAATAGCATTGCCTTGGCTGGAAACATTCAATGGTTCTACATTCCCGCCAACTTGCTGGTCTAGAATGACAGGGCTTTTAACAGCTTCTTCTTCGGTAACTTCTACTACTGCCGGATGGACTTCCGGTACCATAAGCAGCGATCCGTTAGCGTATTTGTTAATTTCTAGTACAGATAAAAAACATTGGCTGGTAACTCCTCCTGTTGATTTGGGCGATGGCTCTACTGTATATACCCTTACATTTAAACTTGCCGGAAGTGCTTCTTCTACAAGTCTTATGGCTCCGGCAGGGGAAAGAACAGACGATACGCTTGCTGTGGTTATTTCTCTTGATGGAGGAAATACCTGGAGCAGCGCTAATATTTTACGTTTATGGGATAATGCAGGTTCTGCTTATGTATTTAATAATATTACCAATACATTCCAGGATGTATCGATTCCGTTGACAGGATATACAGGAAATGTAAAAATAGCCTTTTATGGACAATCGACCGTAAGTAATGGATCGAATTACTATTTTATTAATGATGTGGTGATAACTTCGTGTCCTTCTATTATCGAATTGTCTGTTCCTTCGGCAACTATTGCTACTACAGAAGCACAGGTAACCTGGACGGCCCCTGCCGACGGAGCGACTACTATTCTGGAGTATAAAGCCGCTTCTACCACTGAATGGACTGTTGTAAATGATGCGGAAAATCCTTATACTTTATCAGGCTTGTCTCCGTTGACCGCATACAATGTACGTGTGAAAGCAAATTGCGGATCAGAAAATTATGGTGTTTATTCAACAATAAACTTTGCGACGATAACATCTTGCCTGCCGCCGACAGCACTTGATGTGCCAACGGAAACCATAACTCAAACAACAGCTGTTGTTACCTGGACACCTCCGGTGAATGCTCAATCTTCCGTTCTGGAATACAAACTTTCTTCCGCTACCGACTGGATCGTGAGCTCTTCTACTGCCTCTCCCGCTACTTTAACAGAATTGCTTCCATCTACTTCTTATTATGTGCGTGTAAAAGGCGATTGTGGAAGTGGTGATATCAGTGCCTATTCTTCGGTAAAAACTTTTATGACACTTTGTGCTTCTATCGTTTCAGTTCCCTGGTATGAAGGTTTTGAAACTTATACGCATGATGCTACGACAATACCTTGTTATACGCAAGTACAAGAGGCAGGTACTAATTATTGGATTGTCAACCAAACAAATACAGATTATAATAGAACTCCGAGAACGGGATCTAAAAACCTTACATTACGGTATGGTTCTACAGATTGGTTATTCAAGCAAGTGCATTTAGAAGCCGGAATAATTTATAACATGACGTTGTATGCCCGTCAGGACAATGCTAATTCAAGTTATGCTGATATGACGGTGAAATATGGAACAACTGGTACAGTTGACGGAATGACCTCAACCATTATTCCTGAAACACCCATTGTGAGTGGCAATTATCAAAAACTGTCTAATAGCTTTGTTGTTCCTGTGACCGGAGACTACTATATTGGGATAAAAGGTCATATAACCAGTTCTCCCTGGTATATTAGTATGGATGATATTTCACTTGTTGTTGATACTACTGCCTGTGTTGTTCTTATGTCTGCATCTGGTATGACTGAAAATAGCGCCAAT
>JARFOC010095856.1:0-13034 GCA_031763485.1 Osmoderma eremita | reverse complement strand
GTAAAAAGTACTACCAAGTTCACCCACTTTACCTCGTGGGACAAAATAAATCTGAAATTTTGTTGACCAGTGTTATCTGAAATATGTGGAATCGGCTTAATGGGAAACTTGATTGTATAGACCTCACTTCCATGGTGAATCTTCGTGTTACTCGCTATTGATCTCACTTCTCCTTTACTGCATGCCTACCCACTCCTAAAACTAATATAATATTTAGTCCCTATTTTTCCGAAGTAGTAGTTTATATCATTCTATCAATATTATGTGTTTTACAAGTTTTTTTAAAGTTATATATCTACGATAGCTCTAGTTGCTATTAGACGCTTGTTATGCGAATGTATCTATATTATATTCTTCATGTTGTTCTATAATTGATTATCTGTTGGACAAATAAACGTATATTACCTAGTATTGTTATACGAAATACATATGCACCTAGCAATTACAGTAAATAATATCTGAAGCCTCGTTCATCGTTAGATGGTACATTCATGGAAGTTAGGTTTTCAAGAGATAAAATAACATAGTCCATTCATGGTTTACTTCTTATCTTCTGGCGTAATCTTGATTCGCTCAGTTACCTCAAAGTTAACGTGTAACATTAACAGACTGTTATATATACCAGAAACCTCAGGAGTGAAGTCTTGCAATTAAATACATGTATATATGTGTACATATCTTACTTTATGTGTAAATAGGATGTTACTTTCGAAGACGTGTGATAGTCGGAGTGTGCCTTAATTCCTTTAATCCACGTCGACAGATTTGTTAGCTCTTTTATGTGGATACGTTTGATACTACGCACGCTACCGGATTCTATTTTTGAAATTCTAAAGGCTATACCGTTTAAATTTTGGATACATAAATCGTTAAATTTCAAAAGTGAAATTATAACTAAGCCCGTTTATTGAACGTCTTCCAAATTTACATGAAACGTATGTAATTCGCAATCGATTCGAGTTAGTCTTACTTGAAACGAGATAGATCACACAAATGTATGTATATATCCCAGAGTTATATGAAATCGATAATAAACTTTTTTGGTGCTAGGCATAAATACCGAATGATTAAAGTAGGGTAAGTGTCAGAGTAGCGGCTATTATTAGCAGTGTTATTGAAGTTTGATGTTCTTAATTTTCTTTTAAATGGAAATATCAGATAAAAGAAAAATTTAAGTCAAAGTAAAATACATTAAAAGATAAACATAATATGGAAATTTTCTTTGTTGAAAAATGAGCATTCGTTCTAAAATTTGGAATTACAAATTAAGAATTATTCGGTACAAGAAAGTATTGTTTTCTGCCGTTGATTTGACTAAATGCCAATGGAGACAGATTTTAAACATTTGCAATATTCTTAAAACTTTTCGTGGGCGTTTCATTCATTGATTGCCTATTTATTTTCGGTGAATGGAATGAAATGCGTCTACAGTAATTTTATTTCATTCATATTTCTATCTATAGTTAGCTCGTAATTTTAAACATATGCTTTGGCGAGCTTATGTTTTCTTTTGATTAATTTTCATTCAGCATTTTCTCAAACATTTTAACATACTTTAAGTAAGGATATCTTCCATTTTACATGTTACATCGCTTTCTGAGTTTTGTAGGTATTTAATATCTGGCCTGTAAACAGACACAAATGTTTTTAATTTTTGATACGCAGCCCCACTCTTAGCTTCATGTTTCACAGATATTTGAGATATCTTCAATTAGTCCTTCTATTGTGTGAGTACGAATTGTGAACATCTTATTTTATAGGGGTAGATAAATGAAATAATTATTAATGAAACCTCTGTGATTTATTGTGAACATTTTTAAAGTGTTGATAAACAACACAATACACAATTGTTTGTTTTTTAAAATTTTATTCACAGCTTACTAGAGGGTTAAAGTATTGGAATTATATGGTATTTACAAATTATGATTGTATTATTGTTAGAATGTTGCCAACTCGGATGGATCGTACTATGATCAGCGGTTGTCGGAACACAGCGCTACCCAGTGCGCTCTTGACGAGAAAATATATTAAAAAGATCCCTAGATGAATAGTTCAATAATTACTATATGCCGCTAGAAACACAGACGATGGGTATTTGATTCACAACTTCTCAAGACAACCACAAAAAGCACATTAAAACTACTTAACTGAAAATAAAATAGAAATTTTGAATTGTCATAAATAAAGAACGCGGAAATTGCTGCTTTTAAAGTTAATAAAACAGATGATTTGGAAATTTTTGTTGAAAGTCTAGGTACACTGAGTAATGCTATAACCTTAACAGAACACTGGCTAAAGCCTAATGGACCTGTCGGTATTTTGTAATGTCATCTTTTTATGTTAGAATTAACAATCTACATGGTAGATCCTGTATATTTCTGCGGTCTGGTACTGAATACGTTGAGCTGACGCGAAAAGAAGGAAGGTACGGAAACTGTATGAGAGTGTAGTGCCATAAAGATTCTGAAATTAAAAATAATCATCATAAACATCCACCGACCTCTCACTGGTAAAGTAGAATAATGTATTGCACTACTTAACAGAATACTATTGGAAATATCATTTGAAATCAAGTGCCCCATTTTATTGAGTGGTGACTTCAACATAGATTTAAGTAAGATTATGAATTTACATACAGGAGCTTTCGTGGATATATTAAGAACAACAACCTATAACCGTCAACTGGAACTGCGACCATGATAACCAAAAATTCACAATCCATCATCGATAATGTATGTACCAACTTAGATTCTTATAGCAGTGACGTGGTTGCTTCCCCGCTGTCGAATCACTATGCCGAAATCATTGGTTTCGAATGTGGGGATCACACAAGCGGAGGGGCTACTATATTAGGATTACGGCAAATAACACAGCGTAGTCTAGAATTAATTAAAGAAGAACTTCATGAAATAGACTGTAATCCTATTTTACATACTCCTGAAGTAAATGTGTGTTATAGAATGTGTACCTGAATTCTAGAGAAGAGAGTTAATAAATTTGTTAACAAAGTAATAAACACTTCAAATATATATATAGGAAAAGATGGATTATTGATACAATAAAAAACAAATATATTTAAAAAAACCAGTTATATAAAGATGTGCTGAGAGGCAGAACGGAGAAGGATGTTTGTAAAAACCATTGCGAACAACTGAAAAAAGAAATTAATAATTCTAAAAGAAACAAAAGTGAGCCAACAGCTTTGTTATGTACCATTTCAAAGATCATTAAGGTTCTGATATATAACAGAATGGTCAAATTTTTATCAAAACAACATTTTCCACAATTATCAAAATGACTTCTTGAGAAGAGGTCTACAGAATGTGCAACTTTCCAAATTTTAGGAGAAATAACGTCTGGTCTCAACAATAAGAAACTGACCGTCTGTGGTTTGATGGATCTTTTGTGAAGCCTTCGATAACCTTCACTAAGATATCCTTCTCCAAAAGCTGGAGGTTATGGGCTTCGGGGCGTGGTCCAAGATGTAATCCAATCATATTTAACAAACAGAAAACAATGTGTTGCGACCTGCAATTCACCTGGATTCAAATTACACCATCTTGGAGAACAACATTGCACGGGGTGCCCCACGGTTCTGTTCTTGGACTATTGGTCTTTTTATTACATGGCAATGACCTACCAGAGGTTGTCAGTTGGCTCGCGGAATTGTACGCGGATGATACGTCGTCTATTATACGGGAACGGATATGCGAACACCTTAAAAATAAGTTAGAATCCAATCTCCGAACTATGTATGAATGGTTTGAACAAAATAATTTAACGACCGAAAAGACGCACATTCTTTCCTTCAACGAACAGCCTAGAGACCTAACTATTGGGCAGAAAGGTGAGTTGCTTACCTGCGTAGACCATCCTCGCTTTTTTGGTGTTGCCATCGATAGCAATGTGTCCTGGGATTCCCATACTCAAAGTCTATCAATGACAATCAGTGGTGTCTGTGTTACGGTCTAAGGATGATATCTCGGTGTGTGAACATTGAAACATCCTTAAGTGTTTATCACGCATGTGTGCAAACCCGGTTGCAGTACGATGTCATGTTTTTGGGGTGATGCCGTGAATGCATAGAGGGTGTTTCTGCTACAGAAGGCCTGTTTAAGGGCAGTGTTTCAATTAGAAGTAAGTTATTATTTAAAAATTGTAAAATACTTGCCGTACCTTGTTTATACATACTAGAGTCAGCTGTGTTGGTCAAAAACAATTATAAATTTGAACTTACAGAAGCAAGTAGTATGGCAATGTATTCGATTATCTATTCATTTCCAGCCGGTGTCAGCCGGTTCATGTATTTAAAACAAAATAAAAAAAATCTAGTGAATGAATCTTTTTATACATTGAGAGACTTTTTTAATAGACGATACAGTTTTCCCGCTTAATTATTTATTATATACTATACTACTACTATATATTATATTTCTACGTGTTTGTATGTATTTTGTTTTATGACTTGAACCTAGTAAGGATGGGTGTCTATTTGGTTGTTAATATGTCGTATTTCCTTATATGTTTGTTTCTTTGTTTTATTATTATACAATTATTTGTATTAATATGATATGTGTTCTACCCTGTGGCATAATGGAAATAAATTATTTATCCGTTTATTAATTATGGTGAGAAAAATAAAAAAGAATCAATTGAAGTGGTATTGGTACCTCACTAAATGAAGACAAACAGAATTAGAAGAAAAATAATGAAAGCAAGAAACACACGTAAAAAACGCACCGGAACGCCAAGAAGAAAATGGAAGGATGAAATTAAAGAAATAGGGACAAGAAATGAAGTAAAATTGGAGGAAATGAAAATAATAGAAACAAACAAGGGAAAGGGGAGGAATTGGGTGTAAGCAGAAACAGAGCAGGAGATCATGTCCGACACTTAAAATGGTAGGACTCCAGAAAAAGAAGAAGACTTTTCGATCTTGTATATCTTTTTACCATGTTATATTTTACTATTTATGTTCTTCAACAGTTTCTGAAACAGTTGTTTATTATAAAATAAACAATCTATTGTCTTCGTAAAAAATATAATTTGAAAGCATCTCTTAAGTAAACATCAAGTTAATTATCACTTGTCATCCAGCTCATCACACCTAAGAGTTGTTAATGATATATATATATATGTATGTATTTACTCTACAGGAATGCTTTTTTAATCCTATTTTATAACATTTGTAAATAAATATGAATATATTAGGAGCGAGTTGAATTCATGCCGAATTTTTTAATATATAACTTCAATAAAAGATGAGATTTGTTTGAATATACATCTTGTCTTTTCTTGACTCGTTTGCTTTACCTATAATAGCAATATCGACAAGAAATCAAGGTCAAATTTCTAAGGCTCCTAATGGATTGATAAAATATTAAATCACACATACAGCTATTATACTAATGCACGGTACTAATTCTTCAACAAACTCAAATTATATGGAAGTATGTGGTTAGTTAGAAGGCAAAACACGCTAACATCTACTGCAATCCTTCCCAATAAATTAATGGACGGACACCGTTCATAACACATCCTACACGTTGTCGTGATATTTTTATCTTCCTGATGAGATCTGTTCCAGCTAAAGTATCGCGCCCTACCGTTACCGACGCTATCGGCCTCATAAATGACCCGGACATGATATTTGACGTCCCAGCTGAGAGTTGAGACACCCCAAACGCACACCGAACACACATATAATAATGTATTTTGTGTTAACAAACTGTTAAAATTCTGCCAAACTACCCATATGACACGGACGTGAAACAGCTGTACAGTCGACCGTGTCGAGTTCTACAGCCGTTGCCTTGCACCGTTGACGTCCAGTGGGGAGATGAACCGCTGTAGGAGTGATACTTAATTAAGAGACCCCTAATTGGCAGTTTCCTGCCAAGTGTCACCGACTACAATAGACCTGCAGCATGCAATTAGTGACTGTATCTAGATTCGACAACCTCCGTCTTACCCTTGAACGTGTATCGTTGAACGGGAACATCTGAAATTCAAGCTAATTATGTAGAACAGTTAGCGAATGCCACCGTAACGATTTAACCAACCTTTCCTCTTGTGGGCGTTCGTAGAATAATACTATTGAAATCAGTTATTGTGCATTACATAATTAAACAGATGTTTTGCATTTTATTTTATTTTAAAAGTAATCAAAGATGTATTTCCATTTTAAAACTAACCAAGGTTTGTATAAAAAACATAAACATACTTTATAAACAATATAGTTGCTTTCTATTCATAATTACATACGATATGACTTATTATTTTAAAAATGAAACATTGCTAACACAAATTGCCTTTGTTGTAAAGGCCCATATACACCACCTTATCTTTAGAAAAAATCTACGTAATTGCTGTTTTTACAGCAAACAACAGATGATATGTTTACTTTTATACATTTTTTGAACACGTTGTAATAGCTATAAACAATTTTTGAAGGTTGTTCGAAGTTTGTTATAGAGCGGTAGTCTTTAATCATTCAGATTAAATATTTATCTCTAGAAAGTCTAACCTTAAGCGATTGATAATGTCTAATTTGTATATTTCCTATGGCATCTTTGGCAGTACTGCTAGAATTTGTATATATAGCTGAAAAAATATAATAAACGAACACTGAACGGAACGACATATAATAATTAACAGAAGATGAAATGCTTTTCCTAAATTTAATTCTTTCCGCTACATGTGATAGTGGAGTGCGGTAGTCTTCTATTAAAAAGGGAGTTATTTTTAATAGTTCTGAAGCTAGATATCTATGAACAAATTACTATTATTATCAGTATTAATGGTAAAATACGAATTAGGTCACAGCAATTAGTAAATTCGCATTATAAATGTACTAATCATTACAAGAGTAAAGATAAGAGGTATAATATGTATTAGTTTCCGGAATGAATTACATAGATAATCGTAAAATTAGACGTAATATAATCGATTAGAACACCGTCAGGAAAATATTGACTATTGAGAAAAATTATTCGATGTAATTGTGTGGAGGTTTGTCCAAATTAATGGTCAAACTCAAACCATCATTTTCCAATTTTCAAATGATAAAACGAAATGAGCAATAATAAAATCATATTAGGAATTACTAATATTACGGCTAAACTTGTTGGATATCCAATAAAGTGATGTATAATTTACATTCTTGATATAGCAAGAAAAGGTGTCTAAAAATAAGAATAAATAAGATATTTTGAAATATGTGACATTGGACTACTCTGTGAAAAAATCTATTACAAAAAGTTAATGTAGTGAGCGGATCGTTGGAAAGTATTTTTTGATATTGTACGAAGTGTGTAAATTAAGTAATGAGACAGCGTTTGATATGGCAACACGGGAAGCATGGGACATGGAGGGGCGACAAGTGGAGATTATAAACCCGTTGAGTGCAAGTTTGAACTCGATCAAGTCATTTAGTGTCTGTTGTCGTTTTTTTTCCCGTAAACCCGGTTTTCGTAGTGCGTTCTACAAATAAAAGACATTAATTTCGAGCAACGGTGTGCTATCAGGTATTGCTTCAGACTTGGGCAAAGTGCAACAGAAACTTTTGCAAAACTTCAGCAGGCGTACGGGGACAGTGTTTTGTCAAAAGCCCAGGTTTTTTTAGTGATTTAAGGCATTTTCAGAAGGAAGAGAGTCGATGGGAGATGAGCCACGCAACGTCTTCAACTGCAAGAACCGATAGCAATATCGACAAAATGCGCGATCTTGTGTGTTCAAATCGTTGGTTGACGGTCAGAATGATCGGGCAACAGTTGAATTTGTCTCACACCATCGTTCATCAAGTTTTGTCCAATGAATTTGGGATGAGAAAGATCTGATCGAAAATGGTTGCAAAAAACCTTTCGCTGGAACAAAAGGACGTCAGCAGAAAAAGGTGCCTTGACTTTTTGGAATCGATTGAAAATAATGAAAATTTTTTGGAACGTGTCATTACTGGTGTTGAGAGTTGGGTGTTCGAGTATGAACCGGAAACAAAACGCCAGAGAATGGAATGGCACATGGCATGTTCACAACAAGTTAGTGTCTCCAGTTAATCAACATTTTTACCGAGAGGTTCTCGAAAGACTCCGAGAAAGGGTTATGCGTATGAGATCAAACATCAAGAACGATTGGATCCTGCATCATGACAATGCGCCTTGTCACACAGTAATTTCCATAAACGGCTTTTTGGCCAGTAAAAGTATTTCTGTGGCTCCTCAGTCTCCTTATTCACCTAACTTGAGTCCTTGTGGCTTTTTCCTCTTACCAAGGTTGAAAATTCATCTGAAGGGATATCATTTGGGGACACTCGAAAACAGTCAAACGGCTGTAACCGACCAGCACCGCTATGAGGAATGGAAGAACCGTCTCCAACGCTGTGTGGCTTCCGAAGGGAGTCATTTTGAGGGAGACAACGTTCAATTGTAATTATATTCAAATAGATATATTTAAAAATATCAGTCTCATTACTTAATTTACACACCTTGTGCTTATCCTGTTTAGCTATACCTTTATAAACTTGTTCCACTCCTTATTGCGCGACAGTCTTCTTGCTTCACACCATTCTAACCCTTCCTTAGAATTTTTTCGACTATCATATGCCAAGTTTGTTTTGCTCTGCCTCGTTTCTTCCTGTCTTGTACCTACTTTTGATTCCCACACCCTCTTCACATGCATTAAGTTGTTCATCCTTTGCAAATGCCCTCACCATCCGAGTTGTCATTGTTCAACAAATTCTTCCATTAATCCAATATTTGGTTCTTTCCGAATATTTTTATTCTTAATGTGGTCCATTCTTGTTACTCCCTTTACTCTTCTCAAGTACTTCATTTTTGCTACTCTGATCTTTCCTTGATTCATCAATATCCAAGATTCGCTACCGTACGTAAGTATTGGTCTATATATATCCTTATAGATTATTTCCAACAAAATTTCTTTTAATTGTCAGTTTGGCATGAATGCATACACTAAAATAAATCGGTCCGTTAATGATACATTTATTTGCATTTTCAAAATAACAAGAAGCGATAAAGTACTAGTTACATAAATGTTATCGAGGCTTCCATGATCAAACATTTCTGTTATGAGGATATCGAGGAAAATACGGTGTTATAGTAAGATAGAAATATTAAAATAAAATAATTATGACGTTTCGCCACTAACAGAAGTGTTTTCTTCAGAAGAGAAGGTAACTCCAGAAGATATTTATTTTACATTTGTGAAAATATGTAAAACAATAAATTGGTTTACAATTTTGTGAATTGGCCTTCTTCCACAACCTATAAAACCTGTAATAAAACTGTTAATGCCCAATTCATTACCTACTGTTTTTGTTTCTATGCGGGTATTTACCTTTTTAAATCATTTAAAATCGATTTGAGCCTACCCAAAACATAAATGTTAATTATTATTAGTAGTATACGGTTTAAACAAATAAAATACCGGAAATACAAATAAACCTGGACCGCCTACTTTACAGTGTTGCCCGTGTGCACCACGGAAGATGAGTTAGATTTGTACTCACTCAGTATGTTCCTCGAAAGAGCACACAACCCTTCATCGAAATTGATGTTATCAATTGGTAAATCTTGTTAGGTTATGATTAAAACATGTGTGTTGTGTTTAGAATAAATAAATTTATCTATTAATGAACCCGTATAAAATACAAAATAGGATACGGTGGCTTAAAATAGTAAAAAAAAAGTGGTGTTCTGTGTGGTGCAAATCTCCCAGAGTGCGACG
Organism: Osmoderma eremita; assembly: GCA_031763485.1. Lineage (NCBI taxonomy): Eukaryota > Metazoa > Arthropoda > Insecta > Coleoptera > Scarabaeidae > Osmoderma > Osmoderma eremita. Next base: position 3,293 of record JARFOC010095856.1, on the reverse strand, counting down.
TCTAACATTATCTTCCTTCGAAGATTCTGCTGAGGATGGCAGCTTAGTTGCCGAAATACGTATCCAGGAGTACTTCACTCATCGAGGTGGTATTTTTTTTTACTTGTGGTGGTACTTGTGACTCAGATAATGATCTCGAATTCTTAACACTGCAAGGTTTCATGCACCTGCTTGACCTAAAACAAGTCAATCATATACAGAATGAGATCAGAAAATTTCTAAATTTATTTCTCAGCAACATTACCCGTGAATTTGATGTGCTCCTTGAGAGTGATCCACTGGTATTAGAGGATACCACCCAACGCTGAGAATTACTTTAAATATTAGGGGAACTGGGAAATATTCTAACTTCCAATCGTCCAATATTGGTTTATTGACATCAATGGTGTTATTAGTGAATTTTACACTAGAATCAACAATATTTTTGATGATTTAATAACTAATTATTAATTAAAACGTCATATCGTAAATTTCCCTTCTGATTTAATTACAAAATCAAGGAAATGTTGAAATTAAAGGAACATTACTTATTGCGTTCTGTAATGACTTTAAACGTTAGCCTCCTAATTAAAAAAGGAAATTTGTGAAACTCACAATATCTTACCACAGCTGAAGACTCCATTATTCAGGATACAATGTTATTTTGGCAATATGTAAACAACAGAAGAACTTCATCACGTATACCTGGTCGCATGGTTCGGAATAGTGTTAGAACATCACCAAGATATTCTACAGGCATTTCACGCTTACTTCTCCGAAACATTTCAAGCAGTATCCCAAAGTACGAACTTTGATTGTAATTTCGGGAATGTTAGCTGACTTTATATATGTACAGATATGAAAAGAAAATGAATTGTGTAGATCATAATAATGATCAGTTGTGTAAGGTAGTAAGATACACATACAAAAAATCTGGAGTTAATTCTAGCAGTTTTTCAACTCTTGTACGGTGTTCCCTGGCGTCCATCCGTTCTTGGTGTTAAAATAAATGGAGTTAGTAATTTAAATGTTAAAAAGTGCTAACTTTGTATTTAAAAGTGCAATATTTATCTCTTCTACGTGACAATTAACGTATAGGAAGGAATCAAAATTCACTAATGTGGTATTACAATGAGATTTCGACTAGTGAGAAAGAATCGAAATTACGCAATAGATACTGCGAATGCTCTCTTCACCCCTTACACTGGAAATACCAGTATGCAATAAATAAATAAGTATGAACTAACACTTTTAGGATATTTTTTTTCATTTTTATGCATTAAAATAGGTGATAACCTTCTCCAATGTAAATAAAGAATTTTATTATGTATTTCTTTAGTTTGCGGTGTTAGAGGTGTGTTGAATTTATCCTTTTAGGTGTCAACTTATTTCCCGTTTCTATTTGCACTTATTTTAAGATGAGTTGGATAACATTCTTCCTGAAAAATTTCTGTTTGTAATCTTAGAAAATGACATGCGCACTGACTTTTATGTTAGATTTGTGTCCTGTAAATGGTGGCTTGACGCTGTTCACACAGTTTGTTAAAACTTTAGGTTTTCCGGAGTTTCCTTCACATTACAAAATATCTAGGGATATTGGCATGAATTAGATTTCTATAGGTATTTATTGAATATCTACTCATATAGCTTTTACGTAATTGCATTGTAAAACGCGTATCTTCACGAAATCTGCAGATGTTGCAGATATTTTCGTGTAGCTTGCGTAAAATATGAGCTGTAGCAGAATCTGGAAAAGAAATAGCCGGTTTCAAGTTTGACGTTATGAAGTTGTTATAGAATGGTAGGATACGGTGGCTTAAACTAGTAAGAATAAAAATAATAATTCCCTTACCACCTTGATGAGTGAAGAACTCCAGATACGTATTTTGGCATGTGTGTTGCATATCTCCCACAGTGCTGCGACTAACATTATCTGCTTTTGTAGATTCTGCTGAGGATGGCAACTTAGTTGCCGAAATACCTATCTAGAGTTCTTCAACAAGATGGTAAGGGAATTTTTATTTTTATTATTAAGTTGGTTTTTAACGGCCAAAGAATATTGGTGCCATAGCTTTTTTGCGTTCCAATTATTCTCCTTCTGAATATAGCTATAAATGCTCTAATTGTTACTTTAGCGAAAATAGTGAGAATTTTCAATGTTTCACAATACTATGTTTTGAGAATTGCTTGAGGAAATGATTTATTCAAAACATGATTCATGACAACATTGGCGTGGAAGCAATGGCAATATGAAACTTTCCTTACAAAATAGGTTGAAGCCGTTCGTGGTAAGGAAGCATTTGAAGGTTTTGTTTAGGAAAAGTATGTGTTGATCCTAATAATGGAATCCTCTTGGATTATACTTCTTAACTGCTCGATAACTTATTCCTTTCTGAATAGGTCTTCCCGTTCTTGGTCTGTGATTTACAGAACTTCCTTTAACAAAAATATTAATTATCACACTAGTTTTAGTTACCGTTTATACGGCATCATTGAAAAACATCTGCGGAAACGGAAAATCTATCCCCGTATGTGCTCAACCAACAGATCACCGCACGTGTCCCAGTTGTGAACTGCACGCGAATTCAGTTCACACGCGTGTCCGACACCCTACCGTGCAGTCATTCAATTTACCGTTCACGTACGGGGTTTATTATGAGCGAGCACTATTCTGTGCGGAGATATCTGCCGAGTTGTTGGCGATATTCTCGTATGTATATCCAATATAAAATGGATATGCAAGTATAGATGTTACGTCATACAATAGGACACGAAATCTCTTCGATTCTGTATGACTGTATGATACCCACCACGACGACAATCTAATAATTGCCGATCACGAAAATGAAAGCGCTCGGAGAATAATGGAACAAATATGAGGTGCAGTACAAACGTAAAGCGCTCTTATGCGAACTAATACAGCGATGGAAGAATAATGAGAGAAAAGAAATCGTTAACTAGCTGAAACGTGAATTGAAATCTAAATAGCTCGTTAGCGAAGTGAATATGTAAATATTGATCGAGCCAGTTGTTTCTCAGAATTTATCATTTATAATGTATACCAACAATATGAGCTATAATTGTTATTGGTTTTGCAAGTTTCACGATTATGGTAATACATTCTCTCTGTTATTTATAATTAAATCTAAATTTCTATCAATTTAACCATACTTAATATGAAAAAGTAAATATGTATAGACAACACAACAAAATTTCAGATTTGTTTTGTCCCACGAAGTAAACTTGGTAGTACTTTTTACACTTATTTCATATCTGTTTTCAGAATTTTTCTATCAGGCAGGGTTTCAGAGTGA
>JARFOC010095815.1:0-13040 GCA_031763485.1 Osmoderma eremita | reverse complement strand
AAATGGGGATAGTGGATAATTTGCAAGATGACATTGAAGAATTTATTATTCATGTAACAGATTCGTCATCATCTGAATATCAAACTGGTTCATCGACTGACTAAAAGTTAACAGACATATGTGTGTGTAATTGCTATTCCTTTCTTAAATATTATGGTGTTATATGGGCATTTCTATGATTCTAGCTATCAGTGTCTCGTAGGACAGTGTAATGCCATCGATCAACAAAGACTAGACCACTTGATTATGACTATGCCAAAGAGGTCCAGAAAGGTAGTCAATACTCGTGGAGGTCCCACAGGCTACTGACATTATCACATGTTGATTGCATTATTTTTTTTGAATAGGTTTTGTAAAATTTATTATTTTTGAAAACTATTGCTAAATAAACAGACATTTCTCATTAGGTTCTCTCATTAAATGTTTCTAGAAGCAAACAAGTAATGATGGTCAACTTATACCTTCACACTACGTGGACCAGAAATGAATTTCCTTGCTTGTCCCATAGATTATTTCGATGTATGTATTATTACACTTGAACATCGTACATTTTCGTCTGACTTAACACTCTTCATGTCGCAAAGAAGAAAAGGGCTAACAGAATTCCTCCGGGCTTTCGACCAGTGGAAAACAATACTGAGTATAGTAAAAGGGACAAACATTAAAATTGTAATTATATATAAATAAAGATAAATTATTTAATCTCTCGTATCGTTATTTAATAGGCGCATCTTCTATACTGGAATTGTTTTCTTTCTCACTATTCTAGTCTCCATATACACGGAGACACTCTCTACTATATCTAGGCGACGCTATAAAAACAACTCTCGCATCGTTCGGAGGTGACTATCTTTGCATTTGTCGCCGATGCTCTTAACATAATTGCCGAGTTCTCTAAGCCGAGAAAACTAACTACCACTGCCATTATTACACGGGCTACGTGCTTTCCCGCCGATTGATCTTCGCCGACGAAACTAAAGAGCGTTCGAGTGTCGTATACGGGTTTTAAATAATTCTACCATTTACGGTTCGCGACACGTTCCGAAACGGGCAGTTAGAGACTGAAATTGTCCTGTCAGTCCGGTTAGGTATATGAGAATGCGTCATAGCGAGTAAGTGGTAAACTAGTGGGTGTATCCGTGTTAAATGTAGAAATCAGCTCGCAATTAGTGAGTTTACATTGTGATATTTGGATCTTCATTACAGAAAAAAAACGATTATTTTAATTTGTTAATATACGGGAGTAGGTAACGACCCCACTTTGGGCGCCGGAAATTGTAATATATAAAAGTGATTGTCGCCAATTGAAAGTTGGTCGATAAGTGTGGGAATAGAGGGGTTATCGGAAGTTGAAAGTTTTCATTGAAAGGAAGAAATCCTCCAGAGAAAGACAATTTAATAAACCGAACCGAAAGAATTTTCGGTAAGACAAGAGAATTCAAAAAGGGTGAAACGTTCAATGCCCAATAACCTCAGTTCTTTGATTCTATTTCTATACTAATCGACCAACTTTCGATTGGCGCCAATTATTTAATATTTATTATAAAAGTCGTTACAATTTCTGGCGCCCATTGTGGGGCTCTTATCTGCTCCCGTATATTAACAAATTAAAATAATCGCTTTTTTTCAGATTGGCAGTTTTTATCTTTAGCAAAGGGACATACTTTGGTAATATGATGATACCAAGCACCGAACGAACAACACGCACTTATCGGTCGTACACTGGTGAGGTTTTAGTAGCCCGAAAGAGCTGTCTGTGCGTGTGAATATCTGTTGCCGCGCAATGAGATGTGTTGTGTGATCCAGAAAGTATATTTTTAATATAGTTAGAATAGTTCGAACGATTTTTAAATGAATGATCGTTCGAAGGACATTTGAATCAAACATTACATTTGTTTATGTTAACAAAATATATATTTAGAGCATTTAGTGTAATTAATGGCTGATTTTAGTTGGATCAACCAAAATTTGGTTCTCTCAATGTTTCACCGAAGAAAGTAATGCTCAAGAGAAAGACAATTTAATAAACAGTCACGGGAGGGTATAATTTATCATTGAAAGAATTTTCTGTAAGATAAGAGATTTCAAAAAGGGTGAATGTCCGATAACCCACCCCAGTTCTTTGATTCTATTTCTATACTAATCGACCAAGTTTCAATTGGCGCCAATTATTTGATATTTATAATAGAAAAGTCGTTACAATTTTTGGCGCCCATCATGGGGCCCAGATCTGCTCCCGTATATTAACAAATTAAAAATAATCGCTCTTTTCCGATTGGCACTTTGTATCTTTAGCAAAGGGACGTACTTCGGTAATATGGCGATACGGTGTGCCGCACGAGCAACGGGCACTTCTCGGTGGTACACTGGTGAGGTGTTAGTAGCCCGAAACAGCTATCTGTGCGTGTGAATATCTGTTGCTGCAGAATCAGATGTGTTGTGTGATGCAGAAAGTATATTTTTAATATATTTAGAATCATTCGAACGACTTTTGAATCAAACATTACATTTGTTTATGTTTAGAGCATTTAGAGTATTTAATCGCTGATTTTAGTTGGATTAACTAAAATTTGGTTCCCCCAAAGCAAATGGGGTTTTCAGTGTAGATCTGCGGGACCTTGGATCTTATTTGTATAATAAATGATAATTTTCCAAATATTTATTGATAGGTAAATATTGCAAGGACTGTGGGGCAGCACAATAAACACACTGTACGGAACATGGCATATATTTCTTGCTATTTCTTGTAGAAATTATAATAAAATGCTTATAATAAACTAATTTAAATAGGAACAACAAATAAATTAAGAAACAACATCTATCGTGGCAATATTAGAATATATTGTGAAAGAAAATTAACACCGACTTACTTTAAATGATTCTCTTTATACTAATCGAAGTCAATTATATATAAATATCCGGGTCATAATATAAATGGATAAAATAAGATATTTACTCAAAGTGTTCTGGAGCAATCGTAATGATATCCACCGGGGTGGGGCCGTCCGTCTTAATCTAAATAGTATTTTTACACCTCACTCCCATACCCTTAACCTTATCTCATCCCTCAGTCGTGAACAAGACCCGCCGCATTGCTAGCTACCTTATTCGTAGAATCCGCTACTAAAGGTGACACACACCGCTTTGTCTGCGGCACTCGCTACCTCATTCGCTCCCTATTTTAAGTGAAAATACTTGTACTTCATATCTTAATTACCGCCGCTAGTATCTGAAGAAGCGGCTACCGACTATACGCTACCCATTTGGGAAAGATAAAGGCGTCAAACGGTAGCCGGAGTGAGATTGTGGCTTTCACGGCGCCCAACTTAATACACCAATAAATACCGAATCGGAATAGAATCGGAAATAATTACAAGAAAAAGAAGGAAAAATGTACTTACAAAGCCGTGTTTGTCCGATATGTTATTGGTGAGCTTCAACTTGTGGAACGACACCACCTTCTGCATCCATTGCTCCCCCGTTGAAGGACTATCGGGATGGATGTACATCCGTTTCGGCATTTCCGGATCCGCCTTACCCGCGACCATCCATCTACTGCAAGAGAGAGATCGATTTCTGTTAAATTACATCGCATTAGAATCGTTAATTTTTACAAACAGACATATCGAGATCAATTTGGAATCGCAATAAGCTCTAGGAAGCATTTGTTTTCGTGAAATTATGAATTTCAATAAAAGACTTTACGTTAGCACCTCGTATATTGATCGGAATATGACTGTTTTGCATATTACAACAGAAAAATTGTCAGTGTCGCCGCAAAATATGGACGTATTTTTATGATTTTGTACATTTAAAATCGTTTTAAATGAATTTTGGAGTTAAAAAAAGATTTCTTTAAAAAAAAAAAACTGGGTCTTAATATGTCGAGAATTATAAAAGATATATATTTAGATTTTCAAAATAATAAGCAAATAATTTCGAAATTGTACGATTTATTTTTGACAGGTTTGAAATAGCAACTTTTTGATGCTACCTCGTATAACACCTTAAGTAAATAATACAACAAAATTGCCCGTTTAATGGAAAAAAGCTTACAATTAATTATATTTTCGTTACATTTCGAAAGAAAGATTTGTTTTTGACAGATTTGAAACAGCAACTTTATGATACAACCTCGTATATTGGTTTAAGAAAATTATAGTGGTTAATCTTTTTGACAATTATTTTGTATGTTTCGAGGATATCTTACATGTTGTTATGTACTTCGTATCAATTTATTGTCAATAAATACTATCATTATTATTAATAAAAGATGTAATTAACCACAATTTTCGTTATATAAAAGATTAAAACAAAAACGACTTCATTTTCGTTATATTTAATATGTTAAATTAACTTTATATCTGCTACATGTATTTGAAAAAATGGACAGGTCCGTATTAAAGAATATTTATTTATTTCTAAATATAAATGCAAGGTTTTTTTTCTGAATTATAAAACAAAAAATATTCTTTACTATACGTATAATTAAATCCTCAATAAAATAAATTACTTCTTTTGAAACTTTCCAAAAAAGTTGTTTTTGACTGATTTGAAATAGTAACTTTATGATCTAACCACGTACAATTAAAAATTTAAAAAAATAATAATTGTTAAGGATTTTATTAGTAAAACTTGTGCTTATATGAATCAAAGTAGGTTCGATATTTCCATTAACTTTATATCTGTAAAAAAATGGGCAGGTCCGTATTAAACAATATTTATTTTTAATGGAAACAATGGAAAGTATATCTCTTAAAATTTTCCAACGTATAATACCGACTTTGAAATCGTACTAAAAAATAACAATCGTTACTAAAAATACGTCCATATCAATAGCAGAAGCGTCTTCTGGCTACCACAACATGTACTCTCGCATCATATCAAACTACTAACGGCTTCTACAGAACCAAATACGCATCAATCACAAGACAACACGTCAACTAGATCGTTAAAATATCCACCATAACCCAGTTTATAAGAAATAACATGCATGCTCATGCAAAAAAAAGTCGGAGAAAACAAATGCAGCGAACCGATAGTGGCTCTTCGGCGTGAATTTGTTAAATAATTACCCAGAAGTGATAAGGGAAACGCCACAGACAGATAAGCGTACTTATTATCGGTCGGCATACAAATTACTCTCGTCAAACATAAATTAAACAACGTCCCAGAACGTTTTGTCTGAAAAGATTGCAAAATTAGCGTAGTACAAATGCGTGATCAACAAGCTTTATCACTGTGGCGTCCCTCTTACCGCCCAGTCGTTAAATTCGATCTAAGACAGCCGCCAATTATGCGTTAATGATCAATTTTTAACATTAATCGATATACAGGGGTGAGCCGATTATAACATAATTAATCGCCCTGTATATAATTTTTATTATGCATACATGACGATATTGTGTTAGTAGTGGACACACATTCTATGCAGTAAGAATTAGAAAAGGAAAAAAACAAAAGAAAACCATACATTTACGCATGCTTCGTGCCTTTTTTCGATTGTCACATTTTTTCTTTTGACATACTTCTTTCTAGATGTAAAAAATCGCAAGAATATTTCGGGCATCTGTTTTAAAGACAGTCGTCGATAGTAATCGGGTTTATTTCTTCTCAAAAATACGATACAGTCCATATAATTATAGGCTAAGTCCAAATCGTTAATTATCACACGTGAAAATTAAAAAGCATCTACCGACAAGTCCAAACAAATACCCGAAGAATTAATCAGAGCACACCAAAAGTTATTACTAAACACAGAAAGGGGAAATAAAGTCTAATTTTCGCCGTTCCTTTCTTGGACTTATTGTTATTATTACGTGGGATATATAATAATAAACAACAAGGAGATAGAAATAATGTAAGATGTTATTAAATTACTATGTATTTTGTCTCTAACCTGTTATGGAATTTGTATCTGCAGTCGTCTGCAGCGACGATGTCCATTAGTAGTATGTATTTGGACTTTTTGTCTAAACCCGAGACGCGGACTTTGTAGGCAGGAAACATGCGCCTGTAAAAGATGTTAAAAAAAACGTGGTCAGTAAAAGTGTGCACGGACACTAGCGGACACACCTGTTGTGAAATTTGTAGCGGTAATCGTCGGCTGCGACAATGTCCAACAGCAATATGTACTTGGCCTTTAAGTCCAGACCGCTGACGCGAAATTTCATTTGCGGAAACATTTGTCTGTAAAAAATACGCACATTGCCATTGGTGTACAAGATATGGGATGGGGAGCGACAGTTTTCCGGCGAACATTTTCAAAAGAGCTGATACGCTAAGGCTTTTGATAAGTCCAAAGTCGCCAGATGCACATGGCTCTAAAATTTATATTAATATATCCTTGTACGTATAAAAACATGTATCGTTTGTATAACGACGCATAAAAAGTCCAAAAATTCTGCGATACCCAAACGTATTATTATAGTTTGTTGTGAAAATAATGATAAGATTTTATTCGCAGTTTTTTGGACTTATGAACTTTGATAATAATGATAGGAATAGTTCTTCAGTTCATATTATATACGTTAATATAAATAGAAAAAAGGATTATGCATATATGCATCTTGCATATTTTCGACGTAACAGATTTTGATAAGTCCAAAATCGATAATACAATATATTACTCGACATATGACACTAAAATTTACGTGTCGTAAATATCGCTCTAGTATCGGTTCTATAACGAAAACGAAAGACAAATACATATGTGCAAAAAAGCTAAGTCCAAATATTTTACAATCACAAATGTAAAATAACGGGGTTATAATGTTAATTACCGGGAGTAATATTGAGCGAAATATATAAGGACATAATAAGATTTCATCTACAGAAAAATTTCTGGACTTATTTGGACTTAAATTGATATAAGTAAATTTAAATTTTTTTATAGGAAATTCTTGTTCGAAATGGCAAGGATATAAGGGGGGAAGATTGTCTGCACATTGTTTCCAGTTGAAAGAGATATTAAGTCCAAAATCAATACACATTAATACACAAATATAATAAATTAAAGGCGGTATGTATGTATATGAGAAATGCAATTTGCTTGATATATTTTATTTTTAAATATGGTAAAAAAGAATCTTTATTCCGTCCCAACATAAGTCAAAATATACATGCACATAGAATTAAAAAAAAACATATTTCATTTCGAACAAAACTATAAGTATGGGTCATGTAGTTGCTTACTTGGGGCTATCGACACCGCATGGAGTTGGGTGTAATTTTACTGATATCATCAACCAAAACTAATGTAGTAAGAAATTATATATAGCAAGTGTTTCTTTGGTAACAATACTTACTTCTTCACCAAAACTCCGAACGGAAAATCTGATAAGAACTTTTGTTTTTACCGCATTTATTGAGGGATACAATTTATAACCTATTTCTGTATTATGTAGTTTGATCTACGAAGTTTTTAGGTAAATTATCAGAATGGGGAAATTAAAGGTTGTTTTGCTTTAGATGTATTTGATTTCGGCGGAAAGATGGGAATTATGGTATAAGAAAAAGTTTTTATTCATGTTGTCTTGATTATGTACTTCATATATGCGCGTCTGTGCCAATTGGACGAATCTAGATAACACACACGATTTCACAGACTGAAAAGGGAAAGTTACCACTACGCTGTCCATAAGTCGTTCGGAGTGCCACAGGGTACTGTTTTGATCCGAAGTTGTTCGTAATTGACATAAGGTGTAAATTTCAATGTAGCGAAAATGTTTTTTGCAGATTTTCTAGTTTATATATGAGTGAATATAATTTGTTTCCCCTTTGATCTTTTTTTAAACAAAACTATCAGCCATTACTGTTGCAAATTTGTATGAGCTTTCGCCGCAAATCATGGATTTAACATCAGATAATTTACAAAATGGAATCTCATGTGTTTACCACACTTTTTCCGATGAAACGAATATGAAATGACATTCCAGGTGTTCCCTGGGACTCCAACCTTGGCCCGTTAGGTCTTCTCGATCTTTCAGCATCACTAAATTTCCTTGCCTTAGCATACACGGACAGTTTGAAAATATATATAAGAACCCACAGCGAGTTTCCTTGTCCACGATTGCAGATTTCCATTTATATTTTAAAAATAATCATTAATTTATGTATCCAAACTGCTGCTTTGATACTTTAACGAAAACGTGCTAGAACCTGTCATGTGTTGAGAAGAAATGACCCAACACTTCTCTGCAAATATAGGATTTTCTATTTTCCCTCACACTTTTCCAAAACCTACCAATAAACGTTTATAAGTCCATTTACACCATGGGACGAGTGTATTTATCACCAAATCAACATGACTCTATTTCCGGACGTTCCATTGTTACCGATTTAGCTTGTAGTAGTCAAGAAATAGTTGCTCAAAATTCTTTATAGACGGCGACAACTAGATGGGGTTTATTCAGACATTCACGAGCCTTTGATAAAAATAGATAATCAAAACTTGTTACACAAAATGAATTCCTTCGGCTTTGCTCCATTTCTTCTCAAACTCATGGAATCTTATTTGGACTATGGCTCATACTGTGTGCTATACGATGGATTTCCGCCATTCGAGTTTTATCGCTGTTCTGGGGTTCCTCGAGATACAAGCTTACGTCTCCTTTTATTGAATCTTACTTATTAATGATTTACTACATCTCTTCGTTTGCCCAGTTCTCTTGACCATCCTTGCATGTCAATTTGACATCAATCACCGACGACTTTTGTCTCTTGCAAAGATCAATTATTGGAGATATGGGTATTGTCATCACACGAGTTTTTCTTTTAAAGATCAAGTAGATAAAAAGTCTGTTCTGAAGCTTCAAAATCTTCGGGTTTCGTATCTCGTGTCTCTGTGAAAGGTTTGTTTTATATTTGCCTTATATCACGGATTTGTTCTTTCTAAATTTGACCACCCATTAATGCTTGTCGTCATCTACTGCTTGACCGAGTACATCAAAAGCTCTTAATTTTTTTTTATCGTATCAATTGGATGATGTGTAACCCACCCTGGAGGTGTTCCTTCAGAAGATCTTCTATCTCCATGACACCTCTTCTTTAAATATGAGATCAGATGTGTTTGTTTAAAAAATTTTTTTGGATATTATACTGAACAATAAAGTTCTGTTACTATTTGATATAAAAAGTTTTATTTAAGTTTCAGTCGTATTACCTCCACTTTATTAACATTTTCCCAACATTTTTACGTTAAAATTCTCCATGAAGCACTCGCAAATGATGACACTGGTCCCTGATACTCCGGTAAATCTGAACTCACTTTGTCAGACGATTAACTAGCTTGTCTCTCTCACCAGAGCAATGGTGCTCACTTAAACTCCATATTAAACGTCCCTACCGCTTCTTATTCTCCGAGATATACGGTCCTATTTACCCCTCAAACGATGGGAGCCGACCAAGCGGTATTGAAATGTCTTGGCGGACGAATTATGGTCAACAAAGATCGCAGGTTGGGCAGGATGTCAGAGGACTGGCTCTCGACAAAACGGAGCGATTTAAAATCGAGCGCGGATGTAAAATTACTTTACTACCGCGCGCTCATTATTGTTACGATTAGTATAGAACAGAACCAGCCGCATAAGCAGTCAACCGAGATGGTAGGTTGGTGGACTGGTGGCTTTGACGTTAGGCGGTTGGTATCAATTAATATAAGTGGGCCCCGATTGGGCGTCGGACGATTATTCCTTTAACGTAATTAGCGAATTAGTAACTAAGGTGGAGTGATGAAAGCTCGGCGTGTTTTATTTGTGTGAAAAAGACAACCAGTATGCGTAAAATGGGTATAGACGCATTGACAGTCAAATATCAATTAAAATCAACGGTCTAAGTTCTATGGTTTAGTCAGAATATTGAAAAGAAAACATATTTAACAGTTAACCAATATTATGATTTTTGAACAGGGCCCATTCCTGCAAAATTAAAGCAGATACCAGCTTCGTTTTTAGTGCAAATGAGTGACAACAGTGATCTGTAACCATTTCTACAGAAAAAAATCGCTAACCTTTATAGTATGGTCAGAATCTTAAAAAGAAAATAAATTTTATAGTTAACTCACATTATGATTTTTGAACATTGTTCATAATTTTAATATTCACACAGATACCGCCTTCAATTTTGACGGAAGTGAATAACAGTCTAATCTGTCATCATGTCTACAAAATTCGAAATCTCTGACTTTTATAGTTTGGTCAGAATTTTAGAAAGAAGATAAATTTTACATTTGACCAATATTATGATAATTAAATATTGCCCTTTCCTTCAAAATTGAAGCAGATATCAACTTAATTTTTAGGGCCAATGAGTAATAGTCATCTGTAGCCAGTTCAACAGAAGAAAACGAAATCGCTAACTTTTATAGTTTGGTCAGAATCTCAAAAAGAAGATAAAGTTTACAGTTAACTCAGATTATGATTTTTGAACATTGTTCATAATTTCAATATTCACACGGATACCGAATTCAATTTTAGCGGAAATGAATAATAGTCTAATCTGTAATCATGTCTACGATATTCGAAATGTCTAACTTTTATAGTTGGGTCAGAATCTTAGAAAGAAAATAAATTTGACAGTTAACTAATATTATGATTATTGAGCATTGCCAATGTCTTCAAAATTAAAGTAGATAATCAGCATCATTTTTAGTTCAAATGAATAATAGTGATCTGGAATCATTTCTTCAAAAATCGAAATATCTAAAATTTGTTACTTCTTCAGAATAAAAAAAAAATCTTACAGTTAACCCACATTATAATTTTTAAACAGTGTCCATAAATTCAATATTTACGCATATACAGGCTTCGACTTTGGTGCAGATGAATAGTAGTATGATGAGCAATCGTGTCCACAAATCTCTAACATTTATAGTTATAGGCCAGAATTAAAAAAATATATATTATGACCCATATTATAATTTTTTAACATTGTTCATAACATCAAAATCAATGCAGATTTTAGCATCATAAGCATCTCCACAAATTTTCAAACATCTACGACTTTTAGTTTGTTCAGAATCTTAAAGAAAATCTTTGGATTTCTTCCGAGAATACCAATTTAGTTCCCTAAATAGGTATTTAGAGTCGTAAGCGGTAGGAGTATTTTCGATATAACCATTTTTTTAAAAATTATTATTATTCCCATACACAACCTTTAATAATACTATATAGAAATAGATTTAAAAAAAAATTAAAATAATAACGTAATTATTTTCAATGTAAAATGTTTACATTATTATTTAAACATTTTTTTAAAATTATTATTAGTCCAATACACAACCTTTAATAATACTATGTAGAAATATTGATTTTAAAAAAATGTTAAAATAATAATGTAAACATGTTTAACGTAAAATGTTTACATTATTATTTAAACATTTTTTAAAAATTATTATTTTTCCCATACACAACCTTTAATAATACTATATAGAAATATTGATTTTAAAAAAATGCTAAAATAATAATGTAAACATTTTTAACGTAAAATGTTTACATTATTATTTAATATATTGTTTTTAATTATTATTATTCCAATACACAACCTTTAATAATACTATATAGAAATATTGATTTAAAAAGAATGTTTAAATAATTATGTAAACATTTTTAACGTAAAATGTTTACGTTATTATTTAATATATATTCTTTTAATTATTATTATTCCAGTACACAACCTTTAATAATACTATATAGAAATATTGATTTAAAAAAATGTTTAAATAATAATGTAAACATTTTTAACCTAAAATGTTTACGTTATTATTTTAATATTTAGGTCGAAACTCAATTTTTAATTTACCTTAAATTAAAAGTAGTTTAATTGTTTCTTTCTCCATATTTATACGTAACGACTCTAATCCAAATTCAAAAATTTTGTCAGTACGGGCCCTTGACCCCGAGAGAATTACGTATATTAACCCCTTGCAACTCGCTTATTTGTAAGATCATCCATCCGTGAAGAGCCAGAGAGTAAGACAATAGTATAATCGTCGGCTCCCAGTTTCAGTCTCTCGGGTAGATCGTAAAAAAAAGAATCCCGCGATCTCCTAACGCCGGGATCGCGCGGGGCACGCAGAGGGGCCCGGGGGAGGGTAGGGGGGGATCTTCAGCATCGTCGTGAAGAGGCGCCTATCTCCGTAATTGACTTAATGTCGTTTTCTGGACGGCGGCGAGGACCCCCCGTCGGCCGTACGAACCGGACGGGCGCCACCAAGCTCATCACCGTCCAGCGCTTAAACAAACACAGGCACACCGGCCCTACGGGCGGGACCCCCTCGATACTTAATAATTCTACCTGTTGTGAGCGAAGGTTTTTATGATTTATGGCCGTTTCGGTTCGGGCGCCGGGATCAGAGCCGAGACGGCCATAAACGACGTACCCCGTTTAATAGCGTCATCTACGATACGTATAGCGGGCGAAAATAGCGGATTACAAAGAGCAAGGGATCGCGCAATATCGGGGTACTCCGGATTGATGCTCAAAGTTGACTACCGAATCGATTATATTCAAAGAAATTACCTTCCGATACAGCATTTGCATCAGTTATAATATAAAATTAATAATAAAGAATATAGGATCGTGTAACACCCTACGGGCACTCCAGATTAATACTAGAAATAAAAAAAATATAGACATTAACTTGATTAAATCAAACACTTAAACATATGTCGTTTTTATTCACCTTTTCTACAATTATAACAAATTGAAAAAAGATTAAAGGAATCATACGACAACCTTGAGGAACCCCAAAATAACGACCAAAATCTATAAAAGCATTAAAATCAATTTCTTAGATTAGTTCGTTTATTCCAGATAAGATTCCAGATCTGTTTTTATTTTATTCGTATAATAGTATATTAGAAAAAAATGATAATAAATTGTATGCATATGGACCTCGGGGCACCCCAAATTTAGGAGCGTAGGGACCGAACCAGAGGGTGAAGGCTGTTGAAATCTTCAGGATGTACTGAGCATATATGGCTTACCATACCTGCAAAGTTTCACGCGATTCGGCTACCCAGAACTGCCGCAAGAAAAAT
>JARFOC010095795.1:0-13043 GCA_031763485.1 Osmoderma eremita | reverse complement strand
GGAATGGAGAAGGCGGACTAACACGGAAATAGCGGAATTATATAACAGACCTTCGATAATCCAGATAGTGAAGGCGCCAAGGGGCAAATGGTTGGGTCATATCGCAAGAATGGCAAGTCATAGATGCCCGAAGAGAGCACTAATGGGGGAGGAGGTGCGAGGAAAAGAAAAGGACGACCTAGAAAAAAATGGCTACAGGGGGTTAAGGAAGATCTAAGGACGGTTGGAGTGGAGACATGGTATCAGGATGCGCAGGATAGAGGGAATTGGAGGAGGATAGTGAGGAAAATTGAAGCCTAGGGCCACGAGCTGATCTATATATATATATATATATATATATATATATAACATGAAGAGTACGTAACAATTAAAATGGTAAACTGTTTCAAAAATTGTTATTGCTTGTGATCAAGACTACGTTCAGGTGATGGTTACTGTGTTTCTTCTATGTACTATCATTTTTGTAAGCAATCCTTTGTTTTATTAAACAGAATTTGGTGTTTCTCTATTTTTATAGCACGTATTGGTAAATTTCTGATATTTCGTCTTTTTTGCCTGCTAATTTAATATCCTAGAATTTTAAATATTTTAATTAGAGGACCGAAGATATTAACAGTTTATTATTTTTGTAGTTTATATTAAAACATGTGAGAAAAGTTAATATAAATAATTAAACAAAAAGGTTGTACTAATTGTTAGAAATTCTAAAAATACCAATTAATCAAAAAAAATCAATTTGATTGCTGTCAACAACTGGTACTGTGCGAATTAGGGAACGAAATGTGCGCATATGTGCATGAAGTAGCTGATTTAAAGGTCTGTCCACACCTAGACGGGACGAGCACGAGCCGTGCGTGACACGAGTTCCATACGGGGTTCGTATCGTACTCGTGTCGTGGGCGTCGAAGCCATATTGATATGTATGTGTATACGTACAATACCTGTGGTAAATTGCTTAGTTTGCTTGTCTTTTCATTTGTATTGATGCAGGATATAATAAAAACATTGGTGTATGGTATCCGTCCTTTTCTGGGTACTGTAAAAAAGAACATGGATCTTTTGTAAGAACTCTAAACTCTACTGTGTATATGCATAAAGAATTCTCTTAGAACGCTTTTTGGTTTATTTTTATATTAAAAAAGTGTGGATGATTCATAAATGATAGACGATGCATTTTAAATTTTATTTACATGTGTTAAATGTAACGACAATATACATGCTGCAAGAACATAATGCGTGTTCGCAACTTCGTCGCGCGAGTTCAAAACTCGTATGACAAAAAGCAAATGAAACACGTCGACCCGTTGTGGTTGACGAGACCCGCACGCACCCCGTGCTCGTCTCGTACTCGCAACGTCCATATGTGGTCAAACCCATTTAAACCTGTGTTAGTACTTCGGCGCTGACGTCGTGCGACTCTCGTGCGACAATCGTGCCGTGCTCGTTCCGTCTCTGTGAGCTCCCGCCCTTATTCGCCCAGCCTATGTACTGTAAAACAGTACAGACATTTAAACTTTGGGTTAAACCTAAGCGTTCGCTTAAACAACCACTGAAAACCAGTCCTAGGAAGTAGTAATAATAACAGTTATGAAACTTATAAGTAATACTAATAGTCATTAAACATATTTCTGTCAATAGGTTTATGTGTGTGATACACATGCAGCAAGTGTTTTGATCCCTGAAAGACCAAACGGTTGAGCAACGGCGATGGAAAAGTGACCAATCTGATAAAACACGTAGAAGATCTTTATAGTTTACGCATTGTCTATGTAGTTTAGACTACATAGATTATGTAGTCTAGCCTACACGTTGTTTACAATAAAATATAGACAACCTTTGTTTACGGGTAGAGACACATCCCTGAAACGATTTACGAATATACTCCTGGATGGACATCTGCTAGATAATGCTATGTTATTTTTGTAACCTAGAATTTAAAAATGTAATTTACATTTATAGTAATATACATTCTGTTCAAAAATAACTAAGAAAGTATACACTTAGCTACTGTGGGAACCCTCACAGTCTAAAACACTTTTGCAAGTGTCAACATTGAATTCTCCAAAAGTGTGATAAAAAAATTTTTCCTAAACAGAACAGAAGAAACAGAACAGAAGAACTAAAACAGAAGAACAGAAGAACTAAAACAGAACAAAGACTCCGGTGTCGGTGGGGAATTCAAAATATATGTATTAATCAACTATTGAGGTTGTATGCATTGGGTAATTTGAATCATTTTGCTGGCCTTTTCATTATTTTAGGTATTAAAGAACCTCATACACCTTGTGCCATTGTATACTAAAATAAAATGAAGTAAATATACCTACCGAAATTATCGCCGGATTTTAGTAATGTGCTGTGAGAAATAAAATAAATTTATATTAATGATTTGATAAAAGTAATACATACATTAATTTATACTTTTTATTAATCGCAGTATATTTGTTCTGAATTATATTTACCTCAACAGTCCGCACCCATTGGACCCATTGGAAATCTAAAACCGTTCATAAGCAATAAAAGAGCAATATAATTCTAAAACGTTTATCACATATATGTAATCGTAAACTATATATGAGCTGGAAGAACTTGACCGGCCAATGACATGTAATATTAGATGCATATCTACCACAATCTTCGCAGTTAGATTCAAGTAGGAAATGTGAAAGAGTCGTTAATAATGCGCATACACACTATTAAATAAAAGAAAACGCCATCTCACTCTCATCTTATACATGCAAGTATGCCTACAAATAATACTCGAGCGGTCGTTTTATTTTTCAGTATATATATAGCAGCGTACTGTATAAGCGCAGAGCGCGGAACGTTTTCTTGTCGTCAGTCAACAAAATTTACGTTTTCAGATTACTGACGAAGGTAGAGTTTCCGAAAGGGCTCCGCTTGAAATCTAATTTGACTCGATCGTTACTTATTCCGGATTGCTTATCAAAAGAGCTACGGATTTATACTTATTCTTATTCGTCTATTTACCCACTCCGGAATGTAAGCCGGGACGTTTAAGATGCTTGATTTATGAACGACGACGATGTTTTACTGCTGCGAACGTCGAAATGAATATTAAATGAAGCGCCTGTCAGCTGCCAAAGCAAATTGATATCTCTAAACATATACCTCCTACTGACGTTTACAATTACTTCTTAACTCGAACAAATTAAAATTGCTGGAATTAGAAAAGGCCGTTATATTACAAACTACAGCAATTACTTGAGATTAAAGCATTACAACTTATATGTTTGTATATTCATATGAACATGCCCAACCACAAATACCTCGGCCGGTGAAAATCATGTGCGCGTTCGAAGTTGATCGGCCAAATTATTTGCGGTAGACATTGTTCAGGATCACGTACTCTATGATCCAAAATTACTTTAATATGGGTGTTCTGTTCACAGCTTTGTTTTTTAAACATCTTATTTATCATTACATTTTTAGATCATATAAATATTGTACAACTTTCTTTGAAAATTAATATCCCATAAATATATTATTTCTTACTTATTCTCTATTGTCCTTAAAATAAAGGAGAACCTCAATAGTTTTAAATTTGTAAAACTTAGTTTACTTTGTGGTTTACATGCACTTAAAGGGAGAGAGTTATGACTTCATTTTCCAATATACATCTCTCTGGTCCCTTCTATACAAAATTTCCTGGCTTTTGGCTATTTTCTGTATTGAAAATCTGTCACGGTGTCAAATGTAAACTCAAATGTAACATGAATACATGCTGCTGATATAAGCCCAGTTTTAAAGTGCCCTTCTTTGTGCTTTAGCTATTTAAGTATGAGAGTCCTAGCTGAGTATTGAACAACTCCGTTTATAAGTTGATTTGTCATAACTTCTATTATTAATAAATAAAAATTGATCACGATTGTATTAAATTATATGCCAACCATTATTAATATACGGGGTGAGCCAGAAAGTAAAATAAAAAAAATAATATGTAATAGTGTAAAAATATGTATACGTTCGTAAAGTCTTAATTCACAGGTGGTCTATCTGTAAATACTCAGGAGGAAAAATGTTTTCCTTTGTGCAGTGGGCTAGTGCAGGATCTGTAAACAACGGAAGAGACAGAGAAGGGTACGCAACCTCAGATCTAATTATAAAGGTCGCGGTCATGTAATGGATACATACCTGCGACTACTTCTTTTCCAAAACTTACCAGCAAAATCATATCTAGAATTTGCTTCTTGTACGGTGCTCATTCACAAGGTACCATTTAATAAAAAATGCATCCAAATCTGGTAAAACTTGTAAAAATAGAATAATTACGTTTATTACAAAACTATTCAAGTCGTACACCTGGAGAAATTCTATCGATTTATCAACGTAATAAGAAAATAAAAAATTTATAGAACGTTCTTGGAAAATATGTTCACATTATTTTCCAAAAAAAAAAAAATTGTTATACGCTTTTTTTTTAATCCAATTGATATAGGTGTTGCTAGTTTTTACATGAGCGTGCTGGCACACCGATCATGACTATTTATTCAGGGTAAAAGTTCGGTGAACTTCATACTCTGCGGAAAGACATTAAAGCTGAAACTTGCCTTTGATGTCGGCCTCAAAGATACAGTAGCTCTGTTCCAACACGCAGTTTGCTGACCGTTCGTGATCACGTGAACCTATCAGAAAACATATTAAATTCTCAAGAACTCCAATCTGTTCTCCGATTAGTTCACGTCAGCACGAACCATCAGCAAACTGCGTGTTAAAACAGAGCGATTAATATTCTTACTATTAAAGTACAGTTAATGCAATGTACTCATTGCGATGTACCACAATTAGCAGGTTGTTGAACGATATGTCTCCTTGGACATTTCTCATGAAAAAATCCAATTTTGGCGGATCCGTACTCCACACGATGTATAGTTAATACCTGATACTACTTTATTTTTTAATTTTGGCTCATCCTGTGTAATGCGATATGAAAAGGATGTGCATAAAAAAACAATTCCTCACGTCATGGACGACCAAAAACTGTAATGTTCTCATTGTTACGTAAAATAACACTGGTTAACAAGGTTTTTGTCCCAAGTACAAAAATGCCTGATTCCCATATTCTTTTGCACGCTTAAATCAATTATGTTTCCAGAATTCCTCCATCACTCTTAGTTTTTATGTTGCAGGATATTCGCTTATCCACCTAAAATATGCATGCCTAGATATATAGTATAAGGGAACATGTCTTGACGTTATTTCAGTTATCGGCTAGAGCTTGGTGAATGAACGCTGACGTTGTTAACGTTTTAAAGAGTGTTGCGTTGTGGTGCGTTCAAGCTATTGTAGTGAAAGTTGAGCGCCCCATACTTTCTGTGTTACATGTGTCAAACTTCTTACAGCGTGGGCAAAAGGTAAACGATTACTATTCCTTGTGATTTTGAGGGAACCATTAGATCATATTACCGATTGCTGTTTTTGTCTAACAAATATAAGTGGTATGACTTCTAAATCCATACATACTGTAAAATATCCTAATATTCCATCTGCACTGTGAACAGTACCTCACAGTACGAAATTACCTTTGCCTAAACCTCCACAAAACATGACACTAAGCGACGATGAAAGTATTGATGATACCAAGGCCCTGCTATATTGGCAGACTATTGGTGGACGCTGAAGAGAGATGTTTCTGATGCAAGGTACAGCCGAAAGTCATATATCAGTACATTTCCAAGAAAATGTATCACTTTGTACATCATCTTTTCATGATTTATGCACATAGGTATTATAATATATACATTCACAAAATTTCATTGCTTTGTCACTCTGAAGCCCTGCCCGATAGAAAAATTCCGAAGACGGATCTGAAATAAGTATAAAAAGTACTACCAAGTTTACACACATTACCTCGTGGGACAAAATAAATCTGAAATTTTAAATTTACGTTTTGATTATCACTGGTCAAGATAATCAAAACGTAAATTTGATTTGGTACATACTTATTTGCAAATAAATCATGCCCCCATATTTTAAAGTTCATACTTCCTCATTAATAATTTAAGTTATTGTCTATAGCTGCTACATTTCATTTTGTACACTCTATATGAAACAGATTATGCCAAACCTATTAATACTGTGTCTTTTTTTTATGTATGCATGCACAATGGTTATCATTCCATCCAAATAAGATAACAAGTCTATATTTATGAATATAATTTTTGTGAATTTTATTTTATAAAACCTTTGTACCAACATTTTTTCTGATGAATAAAGTGATAATCAAAAATCCCATTTCTCTGGAAAATTTGACACAGGTATATTTTTGACTTCATAATTTTAGATAAAATTTTATTTATACAAAGTATCACCATACTTCAACAAGCAAACAGAAGTGAAAGTAAGTGCGGCCATGAAAAAATCCTTGCATTTTATTTACACAATTAGATATAAATTGAACGATAATTAAATAAACGATCAGGTTTTATGCTTTAGTGATACTGTGACTACAAATAAATTTAATGTATTCTGAAAGTTCCGTGATAATTATATATTTACATAAAAATTTGCATTACACCTAAGCATTTACTCTCCAACATATTGAAAATACTGTATAAAAATCATCCTAATTCACATAGTAATCATAAATTCAAGGTATTGTTTACTGGTGCTATCCACATTCCAGGAATAAAAGTAGCAATGAAAGTAATTAAGTATTATGATGTAATATACAATTTCGGTTGAAATTTAAGGTAAACAATTAGATTAGGCGCGTGGGATAAGATATTAATCTTTTTATTGTGTTTGTGCATTGGAATTGGAGTAGCCGTTATCCAAGTTGAAGATGTAATTTACAAGGTAAGACATATTTAAAAAAGTTTTTTATGGCCTTGTTTACACAATGTACTAACACGTAAATGAAGTTACTCATCTAGATTGATGGCAATAAAACGGAACGAAAAAATAATTCCTAAAAACTTATACTTTTCAATAGGTACATAAATAATACCATAGACTACGTATTCACCTATAATCAGGGAGGGCCATTGTCTTCCATTCCTTGGATTTTGAACTTGTGGACTTGATAACCTATAATCATCAGTTCCGTGCCAAAACAAAATTTCTGGATTTTATTTCATTTCCTATATGTCCTAATATTCCAAAACAAAACATGCAAAATACAACCAATTAACTCAAAACCACATTTTCAATTCGTTCCATAGGTCTCTGATCACAAAAAAAGTAATGTTCATGCTCCTCTGGTTTTCTCAATATATTGCTGTAATATTTCTATAAAATATCGAAATTATTTACACAAGAAATTAATTATCGCCACCTAAACATAGTTGTGGTTTGTCTTCCGTTCATCTTAGTAGTTTTGAACGTGTTTTTGCCCTAAACGAATACATTTTCTTTTGATAGCTGTATTAAATTAAATTTTATCTTGTGGTTTACTGAGCACGTACGCTGTACAAAACACCTTAAGATATCGCTCCGAAAGTACGTACACTTTGTTAACAGTTTGTATTTAATTACCGGTTTTATTTCTTAAAGAGAACGGAATCACAAAGTTTACGGTTGTTCCTGTTATAAAATGTATTAATACTTTAACTTTATTGCTTTGATACCCTATCTAAATATCTAAAAGCAAGCCTTAAACTTTCTTTTAGTGGATTAATAGTATTAACTAATATCTGTCGCTATTACTATTCATAGTCCACATATTCTTAAAAAATGTCAAGAAGTAATTATAAAAACATCCGTACCAAAATCTGATCAAAATAAAAAAAAACCTATTACATTTATGTTGGTATACATCAGTGAAACAAAAACTAACAAATGACAGGAACTTACTGAACAGCGCTTTCATTGTATGCAATATCTCTCTCTCTCTCTCTTGAGCAAATATAACACGAAAACTATTTGCACGTCGAAGGTAATACATTTAAGACGACAACAGGTAACGTTGGCAACTTTTGATCTATCTCTTGTAATATCCCAAGACCACTTAGTTAATCCTCTAATTACAAACCCCTGTTACCGTGAAATATAACCCTTTCTCATTGCCCTTACTTAATTTTCCACTACAAAAGTTATGTATTGTAGTACCAATCCCCCGGGAAGAAAACTAGGCTAAAACGCCACCTACGATATACCAATCGCAATTAGCAGGATTTCTATTTTATTAGTTATGCTAATGTAAAATCCTTTAGTGACAATAACCCTACTGTAATTGTATGAAAAATGAATCATAGAATTTTTCATAAACTTTCTGTCACAAATTTGATATTAGTTCTCTTTACAAGATTCCTATACGTGGAATTTTATTTTTCACAGTAATCGGATATTATATTGTAAATCAATCTCAAGTAGAAGAAATATTTGTATAAATGCCACTAATAAATAATTTATTATATTGATATGGTTAACCAGTCATTATTTTAATCCCAAAAAATATTGTACTATCACTATGTAAAGAGTAAGGATGTAAATCATCATATGTAACACATACAGTTTATGGAATTTAGCGCTCTACTCTTCGTTATAAAACTATAGATCCTCTCAACCTCAGAATGTAGTACAGAGGTTATGAGAATTCGATACACGGTTACCAAATCGTCGAATGTGCTGTACATTATTACTTCCGGTTCCGTTATTTGGGTTTCTGGCAGTTAAAATGCATATTTTGAGGAAAGCAGTAAAATATAAAACACAATTTTTTTTAATCTAAGAATGAGTGAAAGAGCCCATAATTTTATTCATTATTACTCAACATTGACGTAGTTTACATTTCGTACATTTATTTAGGAATTGGGGTATAATACAATTTATTAAATTTAAAGTAAAATATATAATCTTTTAACAAATAATAGTTTCCACATTTGTAACATAAATAGCTGGAATCATACAAATGCCCATACAATAATATTTAATAAAGGAATAGCAATACACACACATATGTCTTGTTTCAACTTTTAGTTAGTCGATGAATCAGTTTGATCTTCATATGATGACGAATCTGTTACATGAATAATAAATCCTTCAATGTCATCTTGCAAATAATCCGCTATCCACATTTAATTTTCAATATTTTTACATGTTTGATGTAATTTTGCCAATTATGCTATATGCTCTTCGAATTAATTCCTCTATACCTTTTACCTTAAATGTGGTATTATTCATTTTTATACAGTTTTTATCTTGTATCCATACCATTTCAATGAGATTTAATTCGCAGTCGTAAGGTGGTAATCGAAGAACTTCATGACCTTTTCCTTTTGCACGTTCGTCAATCCTGCTTTTATCATACTGCGGTTTAATTCGTGACACGCAAAACAGCAAGTCCCTCTTTAGCATATTGTCAGTTGTTGGTATTTGTTTCTGACGGAGCCAATCAATGATATTGTTTTTTCTCCATGTTGCAGTTGGAATTTTTTCTAATTTTCTGCAGTGATAGGAAGCATTATCAAGGATTGCATTTACTGTTGGTGGCAAATTCTGTATAAAAAAAACTATGCACTTTACGTCGAATAGGTGCTTGCGTGTTCTCATCATCATTCTAAAAATCAAGAAAAACATCCATATTACCCTGTGCACGCTCGAAAAAGATGGAAGCGCTATGAAAAAAACGATTTGTAGAACTATATATAAACAAATTAACGTGGAATTTGACTAAAAATATTTTAAAACTACAACGATAACAATTGACAGCAGTTGACGCTAATAGACAGATAGATAGCTACTTTGCCGACGCCGACATATGTAAATAAGTTGGAACATAGCAATCCGAAGTGAAGATAGCGCTAATGACAGCAACTAAGGATAGTAAGATTAAGCTATTATAGTAAGCTATTATATCCCATACTGCATACGTAGGTTGAGACGATCACTAGAATTCGGTACGAATGACTTATTGATGTAGATGCTGGCTAATCCATAGCTCGTATGTTTTGATATTTGTTTGATTCTTACAACCATTTTTCCTTAATTGTGTTATTATATATTTTCGGACGGTTCTCTTAATCTGTTGGAATCCTCATATTAGTCGTAAGTTTCATCAACGTTATTGCAATCGCACATCATTGCAAAAAGTATGTCTTGTTTTAAGATTAGGATTGTTACAATGTTTGGAGGCAGACTTACATTGGTAGCACATGTTCTTAGTCGAACACAGTACATTTGGAATGAGTTTATTCCCTGCAAATCTGTTTTAAACAATTAATGGAAAAAAATGTCTTGACAGAAATATTGATTACGGAACATTTGGCCACCATAAATATGTTGTCTTGAAATAATTTGAGACGAGGAAATCAACTGGTCGACCTATTGTGTTAACAGAGCCAGCTATTGGTGACATTCCGATATATCTCAATGAATTTCCAACATCATTACGGAGATTGTCACAAGTACAAACAGGTACTGTTAATTGTAGTTATTAAATAAATTATTAGTTTACATTTAATTATTGTATATCTACCTGTATCGTGTTGTTGGAAGGCACTAAAAAGGAAATTATGTATATCCATCCAGATAAAGTTCCAAGTTGTGCCAAGATTGTACCTATATGACTCTCAACCGATAATGATCTATCAAGATTTGTTCAATAATTATTTAAATAAGGCTAATGTGTCAAGCCCAACAATTTTTATGGAAGAACAATAGTTCCATTTTCTGGATAAAGAAATGAAATTAGAATCCCTAGTGAAATTTATCGTAAAAGATTGTCTCTTAATAAATGTTCCTTATTTTATTACTTTGTTGGTTTTAACTAATAATTTTTACTTTTCAATACTTTATCTATCTTGATAAAATTTTGTTGCCATAAAATTTAATGGTTGAGTTTTGATTTCTAAATCTTACGTCAATTACAATAGTCATGAATAATAAACCACAATCATAAAATAAAAGCAATAAATATTATAAATATACAGTGATGCATCCAAAGCTTATAAAAAACGTGTTGGTTGCTTTGCTCATAAAAACTAATGGTAATTGTGATCTTTGGCGCGGATCCTAGCAGGTACAAAAGCCACAAATTTAAAGCAAATGTTAGAAGAAATTTCTACACATTCTTAACACAACGCCTGTTTGAAAAATAATACCCATGGCGTATATTTTCTTTTAGAGAAATGTATATTCAGTACCAGGAACAAATCCGTTATCATCGCTAACATGAACTAATGCAAGTATGACGCGAATTCTCTGTTGGAGTCATATGACCAATCCAAGTAATTAACGCAATTGTCGCGTAAACGGTTCCTGGCTTGTATTTTATAGCAAGGGTCATTACTTTATTTAAAGTAATATTATGCAATTATATCTTCAAAAAAAATGTGCGTTGAAAGTTCCAATACTTACGCAATATAACTTGTTATACCAAATAATCACATACGAATGTTCACTTTGGAAACTATCCACACTACACTGAAAATAAGTAAGTGATATTACTATTTTAATGTAATATACATACAATTACAACTAAATGTACTTATATCATAAAGATGTGTAATATCTGTACGATATTTTGTTATTTTACCATATAATAAGAGTTTTACACCAAAATAAGCGCATTTCATCACAGAAAATATTTTTTTTACTACTCTGATTTTACTACTGAATAAAACAGATTACTGTGATCGCACCTAACAAGTCGTGTTGCAGGAACACTGTAAATTGTCAAACCGTCCTCTTTCATTTATTAGTTTTAGTTTTATGTTCGGAATAAGCGCGGGCATGCGAGAATACCTGGGCGAATGAGACTAAAATGAAGTATAATACTCCATGCCGGACCACATATAGTTCTCTCAACGAAACAACCGACCTTTGACAACGATAATATTAAAATCATACCAACTCAACCAAACAACTTCACACTCAGCATATGCATATTAATTAATTTCTTCAATTAGAGCGTTGCCAGTTAGATAAGCTAAGTGGTCAGCGCACTTACTTGACATTTGTCGATTTGACATTTTATTTAGTGTTGGTACTTTTCGTTTTCTTTAACCATAACTTATCAATAAATCTGTCAAATCATATGATATACTTTGCAAGGCTGTGTCATGAAATGAAGAAATGTCAAAAGCCGGTTGTTTAGTTGCGAGAACTACAGTGAACGCATTTTGGGAATATTTTGATATGCATCGGGTCTCGGAGAAATAATTTGCCTACTTTTAACAATGCATCATACACTACAATCACGCTTACCTTTGAAACTGAATTAGCGCTAAAAATTCCTTTACATTTTGTTTCAGATTGCATTCCTGGCTTCGTTGTTTGCTATTGTGCTATTGTTGCGACGCAAGGTTTGCGCATCGTATCAAAACTAAATTCTAAACGAATTTTCAAAAAAAAAATTTCATATCTTGTCATCTAACTTCACTTTTTGATATTTCGTATGGCATTTTAATTTAGCACCACGCCAGTGGTCACGGAACATAGAGTGAGACACTAAAGTTTAAATACACCACACAAACATCACTTAAAAAGAAAATAAAGGTTTTAACACAACTGTAAGTATGCAGTTTATTCATAGTTCAAGAATAAACAGAAACTAAAACTAAACAAATCTTTTTTGTCGCATTAATTCGCCGAAAATAAAAAAATACCCTGGACAAAAGTTTCAATAGAAATCAAAAGATACTTGTGTTGCAGCTGTATCTGAGGGTTTTCCGAAAAATGTATGGGTCTATTTGCTGATTTAGTCACTTAGGCATTCTTATTCAATATTAATCCTGATTTCATCAATGTCGGTCGGCTCAAAAACAAGTAAAGGAAGGTTTAGTATAAAAAAAAAAATAATTAAATATTTTCAAGAAGGCAAACCCTACCGCAATATAGGCAAAGTTTTGAATTTGTCATGCGCAAGTGTGCAAAATATTATAAGAAAATATGAAACTTACAGAAGCTTTTATGAACCCACTAGAAATGTGGTAAGAACAAACAACTGCCTCTCAAAAGGATTTATTACAACGATGGGGGTCAGACAAGGAGGAATACTTAGCTCACTTTTGTTTATCTTGGTAATGGATGAGATATATAAGTCCTGTAAAGATAAACTGAAAAATACAAGAATAGGTACT
>JARFOC010095775.1:0-13045 GCA_031763485.1 Osmoderma eremita | reverse complement strand
TAATCCTTGGATAAAAGCTTGTCGACTATTTTGAATTGTAGTGTCTGTCCAAGTTTTATTTACTGCATGCCCTGTATACACCCATGATTCATCAGTAGATATATATTATAGTTCGACCTGAAATAATTTGAGTTACAGAAATGTCAAATAGTAAGAACTAAATTGTACGTTCTTCTCTAAATTTCTTGATCTCTCGTAAGTATTTGTGCCTCCACCGGATAATGTCGTCTCGTTCGATGAGTATACTTTCACGTCCTACTTTTTTAAATTCGACACCCATATCGTGTACCAATCTATGTAAAGTTGCTCGACTGAAGTTTCCGGAGATCATCATCAGCATTGACAGCAGCCAGAATTGCATTTAATGTAGGTGGCATATTCTGTATAAAAAAAACTATACACTTTACGTCGAATAGATACTTGCGTGTTCTCATCATAAGTTTGTTATCAGTCATTTAGTTGTATGCCTTTCCTTTTCTTGGGGACATATGTAAATAAGTTGCAACATAACAATCGGAAGTGAATATAGCGCTAATGACAGCAACTAAGGATAGTAAGAGATAAAAGTTGCTATTATATCTCATACTGCATACGGAGGTTGAGACGATCCATAGAAAAATATTTTTCTCCCAAAGACATGTTAAAAATTATTATATTAAAAGCTGATCAAGCAAATACCTAACTAAGACAGAGAAGTTACAACTGGAAGAAATAACTTCACTAATTTTTGTAACTAATACAGAAAAATTAAGACTGAAACAAGAAAAGTAAAAATATGAAAGGGAGCCTGTATTACATTCCTCGTTTAAGTCTAAACTCCTGCTTTAAGATCTCTGACGTTTATTAACAGAGAATATCTACTAACAATAAGTATATTAATGAAATTTCCTTTTTCTATTTGCAGTTGATCTGCCTTCTAGTTGTATTTGCGGCCGTATCTACTGCTCCAACACCTGGTGGTTTAGGAGGCGTTCAGTAAGTATAATCATCGTCATATTACATAGTTAAGAATGCGATAAAAACACCGGGTGATCAATCAAATTAATAATTAAAGTAAGCCATGAATATTTAGTTGATATCACATATTATTAGTGTGAATGAAGAGACATCAAATTATAATAGCTGTCGCATTTTTAAGAGTCTGAAGTATTCAATTTTGAACACAAAACCTCTCTTAGGATATTTTAAAAACCAATCTTTGAAATTAGTTGTTTCTTTATTAAGACATTCATCAAAATCAAGCACTTTTAACAAAGTATTTTAAAGCAACATAACCTAAAATTATCATTTGTCAGTTTGTGATACAGCGATATTACTAATTAAGTAAGTTTCTTTGACAATGTAAGAACTCCATAACTATTACGCCTTGTCCCAATTCGATTTGAAACTAGAGAGCTTATGGAAAATACCCCGTGCAACTGAAATTTCAATTTTTACTTTGATTAAAAATGATACGTAATACCCTAGTCCTTCGGATTATTGAACGTCCGTGCGACAGACAAAGTTTACAGAAGAATTTACCACATATAGGTCAATGATAATTGATTTGTGAACACACCTGGAAACGCACGAATAAAAACGTTGGAAAATAACTTTCTTTGCCTGGTTCTTTTATTTGATTTAGCAGATTCGCTTGGATTTTCAGGATTCTATTAAAAAAAAACAGTAATAGTAGTTATTTTATATTATTTATTAGGAATCTACGTATTTGCAGTAATTCTATTAGACAGCAAAAATATTCCATTATTTGGCAGACATTTGTCAGGTTCCTTCTATAGTTGCAAAGCTAACAAATAGATTATACGTAATTGCCAATTAATCCAACCACAGAATGTGTCTCAAGGAGGGATGGATATTCTTTATCTTCATCATATATTTTGCGATCGCAAAAATAAATATACAGGGTTCACCAAAAAGGACTAAACAATTTAATTATATAATTAAATAATGTTTATTGACATGAAGTATCGTCTTCCGATTCAAGTGATCTCCATAATTTCCAAAAACTTCATTTAAAGGTCTTTATGAAATTGGTATAGTTTTAATCTTTTTTCTTTCTGATGATTTTTTTCAGTTCATCAATATTTCGTGGTTTTAAAGCATAAACCTTACTCTATAGAGAACGTTATAAGGAAAAAATCACAACGATAATGTCCGGTGAACTCAAATCATTCAAATCTCCATTACGAGAAATTGGAGGATTCAGAGATGGCTTTCTTAAGATTTCCATTGAACTCCTAGCGGAGTGGCTGGTTGGTCCATCATGCTAAAACCAGTATCGAGAAGAGAGACTTCTGCAATTAGTTGCATGCAAAACGTTCAAAGCATTTCTTTCTGACATTGGCCATACGAGCTTAGAAGAAAAAACTTGGGAATTTAATTTTTGGATTCAGAAATAAACTCTAAGCGTAGAAATACTAGAATGCAGGTGTTATGAAGTAGGGTACCACATGATTAGATAAACCTTCACAAACACTAGATGCGTTTGCTGATTTTGTTAAGAATAGGTACATATCTTCCGTCGAACATTGACCCGATAAATTCCAACAGTTCAGATCCTGCTAACTCTGCAAATATTAATATATTTCATATTACAGAAGAGGACATTTGACTTGCGTTAGGCAAATCTAAACATACTTTATTGTGCGGTCCTGATGGTAGGTACACCGAGCCTCTTGCTTCGTGATTGCAAGTCTATACATGTAATGAATGCCAGTCGTCTCGACCTTCGTATAGTCATTCATGGTGGAGAACTTGGCCGACTTAAACTATCAAAGAAAGAAATTAAAGGCGTAATCTAATTTCACAACTGTCAAAGCAAAAAAGTCGAGAAGTATCCAGCAACGTATGACATCAATCTTCTACCTGATGGGAGTGCACAAAACAGCTATTTTCAGTGATCAGAATGTAGTTTGTTTTTGTCGAAAAACCTTTATCGCCCTGCTCTGGCCAACAAACTGGCGCATTAAATAAAATAAACAGCCCTTGAACTGCCGCACGCACTTGTTCCGTCCACCTTGGGCCCTTTTTGCTATTTCCTCCGTGTGTATTGTGTGTGTGTGTGTAAAGTGTATGGCTTGTTACTGTCTCTGCTCGCCGCAAAAGGTCATCAGTGAAGGTTTTTGCCCCAGCCCTGAGAGGTACCGAGAGAGGTACCAATCACCGGTTGCAACCGACTTAAACATCCATTGCTGCACGGAGGTTCGAACCGCCAACATTCCTCACAGATGCCTAGTGGCTCTTACCATTGCAGTATCCTGGCCTTTGAGCAAATTATGGCATTGATGAATTGGGTTTAAAACTCGTAAAGCGACATATAAATCCTGCGTGTAATCTTTTATGCATAGTCAGCTGGATCAGTGTCTTCGGTTCGTCAAAAAATCTTTATTAGCATGTAAATCGGTATACGAAATCTTTTATTTATCTTTTATTTAACATATATAAAGTGATATTCGGTTTTAAGTACTGGTAACATCAAAGTCTCGGTCTTTGCCTTAACGATTGAGCAGGTGATGATAAATCTTTTTAATGGCAAATAAAATGTAATACAGTGTTATCCACTACAAAGATGGATTTTACAGATTTTCTGTTTTTGTTTATCAATGACGATAAAGGAAACTTGGATTAAAGTAAGGACAAGTTCAGGTGAAACGGAAGCATTTGAGGTGAATATGGGCGTAAGACAGGGGGATGCATTGTCTGCTACTATGTTCAACAGTTGTTTGGAATACATCACCAAGAATTTAAATAAAGGAGATATAAGAAATCGAGCGGCGCAAATAATTGCATATGCTGACGACCTCGTCATAGTATCAAAACAAAGGAAAAGC
Organism: Osmoderma eremita; assembly: GCA_031763485.1. NCBI lineage: Eukaryota > Metazoa > Arthropoda > Insecta > Coleoptera > Scarabaeidae > Osmoderma > Osmoderma eremita. The sequence goes on along the minus strand of JARFOC010095775.1, from coordinate 9,215 downwards.
TTAGAGAATATATATAAACAGATTAAAGCGAAGGGTGAGACTCTAGGATTAAGGATCAACGGGATGAAGACGAAGTACATGCGGATAGGTGGAGGGGAAATTAAGAGAAAGATAAAAATTGAAGAGGATACTTTTGAAGCTGTTAGCAATATTAAATACCTGGGAACATAAGCAGGACAGGAGACAACCTCCACGAAATAAAAGAAAAGGTACAGCAAATTAATGGATTATATAGGAGACAAACGAACCGAGAAATTTGGGAGGATTTGAATGGAGAAACGGTGATATGATTTATAAACATGCAGAGAGTAAAATGGATGGGGCATATATACAGGAAAAGACCAGAAGAGCAAGTGCGAGCAATAACGGAATGGCAATTGGGAGAAAAGAGAGCACGTGGAGGGCCGAAGATCAAATGGAAGGACGAAGTGGAAGAAGATTTAAGAAAAGCGGGAGTAAAAACAAGATGGAGGACGATTGTCGAAGACAGAGAAAAATGGAAGGAGGTAGCGGCCAGAGTGAAGGAGAGCGTCTGCGTAGTGTAGAAGGTTTGGCCATGATGCAGCCGTAGAGGATCTAGAAAGCTTCCTTATGGAAGCGGCGAAGCTCCGTGAGGAGTGTAGAGACATATATATATATTTATCAATGTTGCAGTTTCGAAAAAACATATCCTATCGTAAGGCAATCGTCGATAATTACATTAACCATTTTTAAATGATACAGTTTGGAAAGGAATACATCCAATTCGCGTGAAGTTGTTGGAGCACAATCTTCGACAATTCTACTATACAGCCGCAAATTGGAGAGGTGTATTATTTTGAATGTCAGATTTTCGTGCTGATGAAAATGCATAACGATTGTCGTGTTGAATCTGTGTTAATCCGCATTGTTACGCCCGGAAACAAATAGAAATCATGTAGATTTTCGAATATGAACGTACTGAACGAAATGTATTTCGTTTTGTTTTAGCGATGCCGGATTTGCTCCTATTCATGCGGGATTAAAAACGGTGCGCCATGCCAGTTAACAGAACTGAGTATTCCGCGTTGATGAAATATGCAAAAAACATAAGCCTAATAATCTACAATATGTACATCTACTCTATGTTTTATGCAGGTTGTCCAACACTTCTTAATGCAAAAAAAACCGTAAAAATTGTTTGCCTCAGGCTTTATTTTTGCCACTTTAAAGTTGACATCTTTAACTTCATACATTCAGACATGATGCGTATTTAAGTGATTCAAATTGAATTTAAAACCTGAAAAACTGCCAAAAACTAGGAGGTTCAGTCGAAAGGGTATCTTGATTGTGAAAAAGTATAGCATCTTTTTAATGTTGGAACCTCTGAAGAATCCGTAAGAGCAATTAGGAAATGACTACACGAAAGAGAACTGCATAGACGATCAGCTAGCAAGGGTCTTTGGCATCAGAAACTAATCAAACGGTTGGAGTTTGCATAAGCTCATACCCACTGACTCGGAATCAATGGAAAAGAAGATCTACGACCTTGTAAAACAAAAATTAATCAGTTATAATATCACAAGAGCATACAAAATAATCAATTCTACTTCCGAATTTACGTCGAGTCGTGAAGTTAGTATTAAGATTACTTTCGTTTGCTCGAGTGGTATTCGTTACGATTATATAATGAATAGACCGACAATAATAAATTATTATACTTATCATTTATTTTGCAACAATTTTTCTACCAAATTCCTGTCTTCTTCCAATCCGGATTTGGAGTGATTCGTTTTGATATTTAGTGTTCTTTTGCTTAACATCTTCTGTAGTAGACGCACTGGACACATGTCTTAACATTCTTTGTTCGTTATTAACCATTCAGATGCAGCAGTATGTTTTTTTATGTAGTTTTGGAGAAAATAGTGTTGTATTCAAGTAAGTTCACTATAAGCATTGACTTCGTTCGTGAAAAATTTTCCTTGGCAGAAGGTTGCTTCGTTGCCACACCACGCGAGCTCGGCGGCAGAAATCCGGTAGAACTTTCTTTGTAAGCCGTTTTTGTCATAGTTTTCCACAATCTTGCTGATCTCTCAGTTGTCAGAGTTGCGGAACTTGATTTTCTTTTCTCTGGAAGGGTTTGTAGCTCTCTTCTTTTGGCCACCAGTGCCCTTTTGGTATCTTCAAAGTACTCTTTCTGGAGAAGCTCTGCGGAAATTTTCCAAATCGTCTTTACAATTCCCGATCTATAATCGGTGTCATCAGCTCGCTTCATGTTGAAAGCCCAGTCCAGGGGGAGTGCACTACTATACCTTTGGTGTAAACCAGGGCTTACTCGACCAATAGAGGGCTCTAGGTGCAAAACTTTATCTAATAGAGGGCTCTGAGTGTAAAATTCCAGAAGTCTGCATATAGTATTTTAAATTTATATTACATTTACTTTTAGTTGTTAGTAGTTCTTTTGGTTTTTACTTATTGTTTAATGTGTATTTCGTCTGTAAAGGTTGACGTGTCCCGAATTATTTATTATTTTGTTAACGCACTTCGAGCTAAAAATGATTCATCGCCAGGTACTTAGACCCAACTGTACTTTTTAGTGTAATTATATTCCTAATGGCTATGTTTTTGTTGAGTAGGATAGATTAATGTTAGGGCTAATTGTTTTCCTTCAGTTAGTCTATAAGTTGCTGTTGTAGAAGTCAGTACGTGAATAAAATTATTGTTAAAGCTGGTTGTAACGTTATTGTGTTTGAAAAATAAGTGGATTTAACAATTTTGTGTGGCCCGAGTAACCCGAACAGTGAGTTATGGTAAGCAAAAATGTGAATTCCTATTGTAAATATAACTTTTAGGAATACGTTACTCGAAACCGTCAATGCATGTTTTTTTGCGCAACTTGTGCGGCCATTTTCTGAACAGAATCATAATTGGAAATAGAACATGTGCTACTTAAAAATCTGCACGGCAGAATACATACACTTTTTGACACATTTTCTGAATGACATTATGCGATAAAAGCTTTTATAGAAGAATGAATAGAATTTTGGTATGCATTACGCATCCTGTCAAGTTTGAAATATATGAGATTTGGTGCGGTAATCTGTTTAGTTGGGTTCGCAAACCAACAGAGGGATAGACACATAATTTTAACGTTAAGTGCTCTATTTATCCAGAATGAAATTTCGTTTATTTATTAATTGAAACAGCTGTTGAATAATCAGTGTTCAGAGCTATATGACACTCCGTATATAGTTGTTAATTTTCTCATTTTTCCTAGATACTTTAAGTTAAGTGCTCTTTTTAAATTATTATGTAAACTTAATCTCTAGATAATCCCCTTTTTACTTGCTTTTTATTTATGTATTTCTTTTTCTTTTACTATTCAAATCACTCTAAATTCTCAAGCAATAACTTGACACATTTATTCTGGAATTATAATCAAATTTATTTTTGCCCTTTCTGAACTTGGTATTCACCGTTTAGTTATGTCTCGAGGCGAGATCAAATGTTGTGTAATTCGATTCGAAAAACTTTTAAAATGCATTATCCGTATAGGCCAAAGATTTAGGCCTGGATCGTTTAATTTTTTTTTAATTCGATGTAAAAAAACATTTCCTCGACTTGACAATTACATATCTTTACTTTTCCTTTCCTAATCATCAACGCGATTCCTTTTGCTATTGTTTCTATAAAATTTTGTGGAGAATTTGAACTGGCGCTTATTATAGTTATTTTTGTGCAGCCCTTATCCCTAAAAACTCACGAGCCGCCACTGCTACAAACCATTGAAATTATTTAAAATTCCGTTTTCAAAGATACGATAGCATGCCTAATTTTAATTCTGTTGCGGTATCGTTTATTTATTTACGTGGCTCGCTCGATTTGGGTCGTCATGATTTATGATTCCGTCGGAATGTAACTTTCTTCAACCCAACGGCTTAGTGTATCGTACCGCCGACAGCCGCTAGACATTTTTTCCCGTTCTTATATTCCTTTTATTGCGTTCAAAAGCATCCAGTTCTCGTGGAAACTATAACGGGTGAGGTAAGTTCACTTTCACTCCGGTAAAGGTCAGGATTACAACTGTCTCCAGGCGGACTGGACGTTTTAACAGAAGCGACAGTGACCGATGATAACGGTACGACGTACACGGGGACAGTAAAACTGACTCGTGATTTTTTATTGCGAAAACTGTACTTGGAATTCCCCTCAACGGCGACAATTGCTACATTTTAATTATGTGTGTACATGTACTTACATGGTTTGTGGTAGGATTGTGCTTTCTCTAATTACTAGCTCCATTTAGGGTTACACGTTTCATTTCTCTCCTTCAATTATTAAATTACTTCTACTAAATATTTGGTTTTACAAGAGGAAAAGCTGACGATACACACAATATCCGTCTGTGTTATTTATAAAATACACAGTTCGTTGTCAATATTTTGCTTATTAATATGATTATTTTAAATTAAAAAGCGTGCATGTGTTTCCTTTCTTTAATAACTGCTTGTACATATAATATATTAACATTAAAATGTCGATAAAATTCCATTCTATAATAATAACAGGATGCCGAAGATATACATACACGTATGCTCACATTGACGGACAGCGGGAATAATTTGCGTTCGCAACAAATCCAAATATTTCATTACATTCAAATTGCCGTCGATAACAAATCGTCTTATAATGTTATCACCCAAGATACCCGCCCAAACGTTAAGTTTTTCGGGGTACTGAGTTTTTACATTACGGACCAATATCGCACGACTGAGAGACTATGCTTTCCATGACGTGGAAAGGAGGGCTAGTCGGAAAGCAGAATATTTTTTATAAAATATTCATCTTCGTTGGCCCTTTCCACCGCGGATGCACAACACTCCATGCTTGCAGGTATGCCAGATCGCGCTACGTACAATATACTTCGCACCCCGCTGAGGGCTGAGCGCACGTGTATATATATACACAAGTTTATTTTTTATGCCAAGACGTTACAACGAAGTTTTCTGATCGGAAATATAGGGGGCAATAATAAAAAGGAACAAGATTTACTCTAGGATTCTATTTCGAAGTTTTAAAAAAAATATATGTATGCGGGCCAGCCTCGGGATATTTCTCTGAAATAGCGAAGCTGTGAGTCACGTCCAAATAATACTCCCTCTTCCCCTTTTTGTTTGGGTAAATATTTACGGCTTGCAGTAATCAAACTTCGACGGCGTTCGAGTAAGTTCTGACGTAGGAGAGATTCTAGATATGGGATATTGAATAAAAAATTGCTGGTGGCACCTTAAACCTTAAACCAGAAATAAATTTACATACGAGGAATACAAAGATTTTTAGGATAATGTCGCAAAAACTAGCCGTTTTTAAGCATGTATTTATCGTCAAATCCTAATTTACAATTTTCTTACGAGATGTAGAATCAAATTATCAAAATAAAATTAATAATGCTCAGAGAAACAATAGAATGTGGCAAAAGCATACACCTAACCTAAACTATTATTCACTGATGACACCCAAATAAATACTAAAAGAGAATGAGTCATAAAACATCTTAAAATGGTGCTCAATCTATGATCGTGTCTTTATAGCAAATTCTCAAGCTTTCCAAATTTGCAACTTAATAGTCATTTTTGTTCAATTTTATGCCAACTTAAATTTAAATGTACCAGAATTGCACGCCATCTCAGGGTAAGCCGCTTACAGAAGAATTAAATTTATATCTTTACACGTACCATATCTAATCGGTTGTTTAATGTAGAAAAGAAAATATAAGTTTATTGGAGAGAAAAATACAGAAGTTACAAAATTACCTGTACCAGATTCCAGATGTAAAATATCCGCACCGTATATAGAAGGTTAAACAGGAAGTCCATTTGCGGCTCTCGCTTTATATCCTGAGATCCCAATGACTGCCATGACCGTTGGAGTCGCGTAATAAGCGGATTTTCTCTTAAATATGTATGCATTACATATACAGGATGCTAGCGGGACCAATGGAGATCTGTATGCACCTACATATCTTAATTGTATAGATTTGTAAAGGGGCTATAGTAGGCGTGTACTAATACCGACTTATATTTACCCCTTTTTCATTCGTTATCAATATTATTTCTTTCCAACAAAAATAATTGTTACAAAACACTAGTATTTTGGTCGCTCTACAAAAGAAATTGCACCGCTCTGTCAAATTAAATTCAAAAATACCGCTATTTATTATAATAGATCGACGTCATAGATATAAAAGCATAAAAAAAGAATGACATAATTCACCTATGCGGAGGAGCAATTGTAATTGTCTGAAATTGATTAATAAAGGTTTGGAGACACCACAAACATCCAGTATTCAGTTCTCGTATAGATTATCTAATGTGTTGCCTATGAACTTCTTATGTAAATATGGATGTGAGGCTCTATTGATATGCGAATATAGTTGAACTGACATAGATGTCATCCACCTGTCATTGTCAAAATTTAATTTTCAGTCATAAATGTTCAAATAAGAGTGTTATGCGTTAATCATTTACAAGTATAAATATATTTCAGAACTTACTTTTTGAGACGCACTGTATTATTTATACACGCGTATACGCACATATACCGTGCGAGCAACAAATCCCGAGAACCAAGTAACCAGTCAATTTAGTAATGTTTTGTTTTAAGGTTGATTTTGCAAGTTTGCAGTATGGGTTAACAATAATAATGTCATTAGGGTGCATATCACCTTATAGATGGTTTAGTAACACAAGCAGGGTGACCAACTGATATAATTTAAGTTGGCGACATTTGCAGTCACTGTTGCTCCCTCTGTTCTTAATGCCACATCTTCCCGTTAGCCCTTAGTGACATCTCGCATACGGTTTATGCGGGTACAAGTTTTAAAAGATGCATCTTACTCTAGAAAATTACAAATTTTCTACGTTCTAAACTATTAAGTGGGTTTATATGTTCTTTTTAATGTATGCCGTTGTTGCACGTGTAGTACTAGACTAGAATTGACCTTGAATCTCGGAAGTTTAAATCCTTACGATCTGTACACATTGTTTTTGTTTGTTTTTACAAATAACGTTAATATATCGTTACAGTGAATACGACCATCCAATACGGTCTTAGGTTAGGTTTTTCGCTCCTTATCGCGACAGGAAACCTCGTGCGAATATTACATTCAATTTAAAACAAGGAGTGTTTTCACATGATGGGGTGAATACATTGCAAAAGACCAAATCAGATTACGCAGCTTGTAAGTTTCGTTAGATCAAAGAATTATGATGACGCCTGGTTAAGTGTGGGTATTAAAGGTAGTAGCCTTGAATAAGTACGCTTAGATGATGTAATTTCACTTAGAAATGAAGTTAGGAAACATATACAGAGTGAACAAACATAATAATGTATAAGAACTGATTCTTGGTTAGGTTAAACTCGAAAAACTCCTCCATGGGATATTTGTGTCTGTTTGGCGGAGAAAAGAAATTCAAAAATTGATATTCATCTCGTTCATTGAGCCAAAAGTCAATGGAAGAGTGATCGTTAGGAAGAATATTTTGGTATCTGTAAGAGGATAAATCAATGAGTTTTTCTTTTTCAAGTATGGTTAAAGAAATATTTGAATTTATATCTCCTTGAAAAGGATTCGATTCAGATATATTATAGCTGGTTTCGTTCGTGCCATTATATATAATCAGGATTTAGTTAAACATAATCCTTGATTGAATAAATCGAACAATCAAACGAGCAATGGAGTGACATGTGGTTTTTACGGCTGCAAGCATAAATATAACCTCAACACGGTAACTAGCAAAAAGGTTTACAACAAAGATGTATGATGAAAAAATGCAGGAAATAAAACTTTAGAGAAAATTTTTATATTAGAAAATATTTTTCTAGTATTTTATTCACATAGGAATTGACGATTCCTTAATTTCATATTCAGTTAAAAATACGTGAAATTCTGAACCCGTGGGATGTGTAACTATCATATTCAGTTAAAAATACGTGAGATTCTAAACCCGTGGGATGTGCCACTATCACATTGACACTTTCTTCTTGACTTCCAATTTTGCACCTACTTTATCGTATTTCCTTTTACGTAATTTTATAGGTTATAATTTTTGGATTCGTGCATTACAATCATGCGAAAAGTTTGATTCCCGGGGGTAAGGAGACTACAGTAAAATTCGAACCATGTTTCTCCAAATCAAGAGGGGAGTATGACAAACGAACGTGTACATAAGAAATCCAGATTGCATGATTACGAATCATTGGCACGAATGAAAGCAGCTTATATTAGGTCTATCGGGAAAATAGTTCTTGAGAGTTAATTGAAGCTGTTTGATGTGATCAGCAATATCCCTTTGAATTCCGTATCTGACAACAGTAACATTTATACTCATTCATCTCCAGGTATCGAATCCAAAAGTTTAATTTCTTCTTGGCTTCTATTCTATCATGTACATTGAAAAGGTGACACCTGGACCCTGTAAAGACAGATTTAAATTAGGAAAAAAGCGCCAGCTAAGTGCACAGCCAAAGAATATCGAATATACGAGATGATAAATGAAATGGATGATCAAGAAAAAATGCTTGAACTTCAAACTGCAATTCACATAATCGGGCCAAAATTTGAGTCCATTACAATTCTTTTTTTCGTGAACTCCCTTTATAAACATTGCGAACCATCGGTTGGAAATCATTGAGCCAGAGAATTGCTTTATCATCAGGACGTTATTGAATTACCACGTACAGTTAAGGAAATATGTATCGAGAAAGTACTCTAGCGCGTAGGCAACACAAATTACAACGAATTTAGGGGAATGTCCTCCTTCTCACAATGGCAATCATATTGTTTAAGAAACATATATTGGGCATAAGTATGGAAATTGGAAGCAAACAAGTAGTATTCTTCTCTGTTCACCTTGCCGGCGCACCGTCAAACGCGAATATAAAATTTGACCTAGCTGCAACTGACAAGGGAAGGCAGGCAAGTGTGTCTCACCGATTTAAATGAGACTTGGTGGGTTTATAGACCAATCTAGTGTAAGACCAACGGCAACTATCTTACCGGCCCAATCGCCCGTTAGGGGGGTGTCGGCCACCCTAACCTCAAGATTACCTTTCGCTGTTTCACTTAATAACTCAGAAACTATGAGAGATATCAAAAAAAAGTTAAGACAAGATTTTATGTGTTTCATATGCCCTAAACGACGGTGTAACTGTTTTCCCGATATCAAGTATCTGTTTACGAAAACAACCCCCCACCC
>JARFOC010095713.1:0-13053 GCA_031763485.1 Osmoderma eremita | reverse complement strand
ACATGGTTGAAATCAGAAAAAAAACTCTTTTTGACGGTGTCAAAATCCAATATGGCGCCGGTAAGAAATAAGAAAGTTGATGATGCCCAGAAGGAATCGAAACGTCATATAAGAATTTCTAGTACACTATTAGTTAGAATATCAAAAGTGACCCTGAGAATGTGTTTTTAGTTTTTCTCTGCAAGGCCGAATAAAGGTGCTAGAGGTAATAGAAGAAAATTGGTTTTTTTTTGTTTTTAAAAAAAATGTCGAACGTCATTTGTCACAGGCTTACTTTTTCTTCGGGTTCATAATAAACATAAAATTTTGGAACTTTGCCCTATTTAAACCTACCCTCTATCTCCAATAATAAGCGAGATCCCCATGGTGCTGGTCGAAAATGAATCAGCTCGTATATAATTTACATATCGAAGCAATATAAATTTATGAGCACGAGAATTATAACAAAAGTAAATTTTTTATGACCTCTCAATTTCACGAATGTGACACGAGAAACCCGCGTTGGCATAAAGGATTTGAACGCTCTACCGAATGCCTTCCGACCGATTGTTTTATGTCACACCTCAAGAATACTTAAGTAGTACCTAGACACGGTTAAGGTCATAAGCTTCTGTGGCCCAAATCAGAAATTACAAACGTACATGCAATGATTAGCAACTGACAAGTAACATTTTTATTTGATTGAACTTGGATTAGCTATGAATACTTTTCTTCCTAAGAAGGAAATTACACACTGCAGATATAAATTAATATATATCTACCTAGCTATATAAGAGCGTCTATGCAAATGATATTTTAGAAATATTTTGATATCTATTTTTCTATTTTTTTTTTCGCTAATATGTTAAGAATCTCACGCGATGATTTAAAGAAAGCGGATGGACAAGTTTGACGACCTATTCGCAAACAAATAGATAAAGTACTTACGTAAAATTTCATGATACACGAGCACTGTAGGGAAAACTATAATGAAACGGCCTCGCCTATTTGATCGAAGCTTATATAGCTTTAAATCCCCCACGAAGAAATACTAGCAAGGTTGAGCGTATACCGACACTTCGAAACTTTAAAACATACATATGTATGTACATAAACAAATTAGGTGTTTTCGACTAACTCAAATTGTTGAGGAATAAGGATGTATACGTTGTTTAGGTATACCTATGCACATTTATAGTTCAGTGCAAGGGATGCTCTATATACGGCTGCTACGTTTTCGGTTCCCCGTAGAAGCTTCTATCTTGCATAAACGTATTATGTTTGTAGGATAATATCCCCGATAACGTGCGGGCAAATATGAAGTGAAAGTAATTAAAACTTTAATTTATTTCTATAGCACAGGTGGATAAAGTTTTGATCTTATATAGAGCCGAGAGGATTGTTACAAATTAAACGATTTACGCTGAGAGAATCTGAATTCTAAGGTATTATCGATGTTTCCGTAGATTTGGCCGAAATTGACTATGATAAGTAATTCGCATTCTTACATTTTTTCAAATTACATGACTTTGGTTGAATATAACCGTTTGAATTTTATAGGTTGGCTAGCCTGATACACTTTGCATATGGCGTTAAGTAAACCAGCTGACTGTGCCTGCTTTCTTCTTTTCGTGAAAAAATATTTAGTAAATTTATGCCAATAAGTGTTCTTATGGCTTGTTAATCACTTCACATATTGGAAGGTAAGTGAACATCAAAGTAACCTCAATTGTTATTTACTCGACATTTAGTTTAAAATATCTTATAATTAACATTTTGTTTCTACTTCAGCGTTTACATTTGCCTGAACATGATGCGACAATACAAACAGGTACTCGCCAGTACAAGAATTATATTAATACGATTCTTAACGAAGCTGTTTCTGAAATTGTGGAGGGAAGACCAATCATCCGAGGTGGAAGCAAAAAATATAATATAGCTTACGGAACTTTATTCAATAAATACCATGGCAAGCATGGCCGAATCCCTGGTGGTCAAATTATATTTTTGGAACAAGAAGAACTAACACATTTAGAATCGACTACTAAGTGGACTGGATATTTTCACTAACTTTGTTAGATCTTCGTATGCTAGCTACATATTATTTGGACAGTAAAGGACGATCTGTAAGACAATTTCAGAATAATCTACCCGGTGTTGATTGGGTAAGGAGTGTGTTGAGCAGACACATACATTCATTCTCACAGAGAGTTGCTACAAATATCAAAAGATCTCGCGCTTCAGTAAGTCGAGAAACATTGACAACTTATTTTGAAAACCTTGAAGATACAGTAAAAGATGTACCAGCCAGCAATTTATTTAATTACGACGAAACAAATATGTCGGACGATCCCGGGAGAAGCAAAGGTATTTATAGAAGTGGGGTTAAATATCCTGAAAAGATTATGAATCACTCAAAGAGTGCGACCACTGTAATGGTTTGTGGGCCTGCAGACGGAACCTTGCTGCCACCATATATCATTTATAAGAGTCTGCACCTCTACGATACCTGGAAAGAGAATGAGCCTGTTGGATATCATTGCTGCGTAAAACCGTGCTGTAGTAGTAAAACGTTATATAATCGCACATCAAGTGGATGGATCGATTCACCAACATTTCAGGACTGGTTTAAAAGTTGCTTTCTACTACACGCTATACGACTACCAAGACGCAAAGTCTTAATTGGTGATAATTTGTCATAGCACGTAGATGAAGAAGTTTTAAACTCGTGTAGGAATAATGACATAAGTTTCGTATGCCTTGTACCCAATTCTACTCATTTGTGCCAGGCACTAGATGTGGCCTTTTTCCGACCAATCAAAGGAACATGGCGTAAGATTCTTTCACATTGGAAATTGCAAAATTCATGTTTAACAAGTGTACCAAAAGCTACATTTCCACGTCTTCTAAGGAAAAGCCTGGATGCTTTAGATAAAATACAAACTCACAGACAAAAGGACAACAAATTGCCGAGAGATGTTGAGAACTCCGAAATAAAATGAAACCTCACCAATAGTTTCTATGCTACAGGTATATATCCGCTCAACAAAGAGAAGTATTGAAAAAACTCCCAATTGAAAACCCTAACAATGTGATCAATGTGACGTAGGAAGTGCATTAGCCAATTTTCTTAAAGAGCAAAGATTTGGTTCTAATGCCACATCACAACAGCGAAACAAGAGGAAGCGTCTTAATATAGAACCGGGCAAAAGCATCGCAGCGGTGGAGCGAGCAGAAAATACAGAAAGTGAGCAAGATGAGCAAATGTTGGAAGTTGAATCAAGAGTAGAGACCGGTGCGTTTATTCCGCAACGGAGAGAGATAGTTTATCCCAAAGTTGGTGATTTCTTATTAGCCAAATTTAGTTCTGCTCGAGGTAAGAAAACATAAATACGTATGTCTAGTAGAGGAAGTTTCTCCTGAAACAGTGGTAAATGGACTGAAATCTTTTCAAAATAAAGACAAGTTTAGAATAATCGAATCAGACATATAAGCAATTACCAAAAGTGATATTATCGAAATCTTTCCTCAGCTAAAATTAATCAAAGATAAAAGCGACACTATAATTTACATATTTCTACAAAATATCGATGTTTTCGAAGCTTAGAATAAAACCATTATTGTGTTCCCTTTTTTGCTTATTTGAGATGCTACATGCATCAATTTAAAAGCATTGTTCTGTTATTATAAGAATATATTTATTATATAAATGAGGAATATATTACACACAGGCTTTGATTATTTTTCACTCAGCGTTTTTCTTTGATCAAAGTCGCCCCGTTGTGTTTGAACTAAAATATCATGCGAAATATTAATTATAGTGATTTCTTTTCTTGTTATTGCATCATAGAATTGGGATAGTTTAGCAAGCAATTTAAAGAACGCATATGATCAAAAGTAGCCCCACTTCAAGTATAACATTGATCATGTATTTTGCATGTTTCCAGTAAGAAAAGCATATTTGTGTTAGCCTTAATTTGATAAGTAAATAAAACGGATTGTTTGGTATTTTTATATTCTTATTTATTTTTATATTTATATTATTCCTACTACATCAAACTTTGGGTGTTTGATTTTGTATTTTTGCAGAAATACGCAACGCAAATGGTATGCAACAACTTAATGAAGAAGTTGCGGTGTTTAAAGTGAAACCCAAGTCACTCGGTCGCACTCGAGCGAATGATAATGCGCAACGCGTAGGATCGAGCATTGATTGGCTAATGCACGCATCCTCTTGCCCAAGTACCGATGTTTTTCTCGCAGTTAAGCAACAGATCTTGGCAAGACGCAGACACAGAGGTTGTGCGAATTCCTAGTATTAGCAGAAGGTCCATTAAGTGTTAGAAATTAGTATTCTTTGTTTTGCCGTGTGCAAGCATCGCGTAATTGCAAGCCTGTGAGGTGTAGTTATGACCAACTGGAATTATTTTCTGATTGGTTCACGTGATTGCGTGAATCGTACGCGAACTTGGTGTTGGAACAAAGCTTACGCTATTTCCAAACAATAAGGCAGATTGGCAAAATATTCACCGACCGAAGGCGTTTCAGCTCTTTGCATGTTGGCTTCTTCAGCAATGGAATAATTTTAGCTTATTTCCAGGAATTAGGCAATGTATATGTGTGACGTGACTTAATAATAGCTGTAATTCTTTAGATTAATATACATAACAAGATACCATCTTACCAACTAAATGAGTGAATTGCTTCAGATACGTATTTCCGTTACTATGTTGACATCTTCAGTAGAAACTACAAAGAAAACAAGAGTTAGTTAGTATCTCGGGTTAAGGTAAAACCTTGGAAGATATACTTTTCGCCAGATCAGCAGTGTATAAAGAAAATAAAATAATATTATCATTAAATATGAAATAAATACAAAACTAAGCATAATATAAATCACATCATAAATAATTGGCGCCCAGAGTGGGGCTAATCATATATGTAGTAGTGTATGCCACGATTGATAAGAAAGAGACAGATTAGAGGTACTAAAAGAAATAAAAAGTTAGTTAAGACAATACAAAATTAAATTAATCTTTTGGCTATGTTTCAGCCTTTCCATTTATTACATTTAAAGTAGCTGTAACATTTAGTAAAGATTCGGCTATTCGACTTGATAATGGGAATCCACGTATTCCCGAAACACGTGTCGCCCCGAATTAATTAATACTTGTGCGGGAGGAGTAATCCGAACAGTGTGTTTATTGTGCTGCCCCACAGTCAACTTAATAAGTAAAGATAGCAATATCTTTACTTATTAAGTTTTTTGTTGACCTGACCGCGCTTTAAATAGAAACAAGGTACTTCCGTTGTTTTGTCGCATTTGGTTTTAATCTCCAGTAAAAATGATATAAATCTGCGTCACAAACTTATTATAACACAGTTAAAAGCGTTTCGCAAACACACTAGCTTCGTCAGGCTGAATTAATGGACTAATTCATACAATACAACTTTTCGTGCCAATATTGCAATATGTCAAATTAGACAAAATGCACTATATAAACATAACTAAAATATTGGTGCTGTTTAACGGAGAAGGAATATAGAGGAACGTCTAAAAATAATTAAAATAAGAAAGATCGTTTATATGATTGATATTTTCATTCGCATGACATACCTATTTTCCAAAAGTTTCTACTTATTCACAAGAAATTAGAGAAATTAGTTTGCTACTTCAGTCTGACAAAGCCACTGTTGGTGAAACGATTGTAGCTGTGTTATAAATTTGGAAAAGAGATCATTTTTACTGAGTATATAAACATATCATCTGAAATGCTACTCATTCTTAGGCCCGCTTGACAAGGTGCATAATTTCGTACATAATTCTGTTCATTTTTCTGTACAAGATTTTTATGCATCGTGTCGTACACAAAATGTACATAAAAATGTATACATTCTGCGGTTCAGAGTTTTCAATAGAACATGTTCTATTTTCAAGCATAATTCTGTTCAGAAAGTGCGCGCACAAGTTGCGCAGAAAAAATACTTGACAGTTTCGGAAAATATATTCCTAGAGTCCGAAAGGCTATTTTATGGTTATATCAGGTTATATTTCCCGTTAAAATTTCCTATGGGAATGACAATATGATGCCAATAAAGAATGATTTACATAATGCGGAAAACGTGACTTCAAGTGAAAAGAACATCTGGCACAATAAAAT
The DNA here is from genome assembly GCA_031763485.1 of Osmoderma eremita. Lineage (NCBI taxonomy): Eukaryota > Metazoa > Arthropoda > Insecta > Coleoptera > Scarabaeidae > Osmoderma > Osmoderma eremita. Next base: position 6,913 of record JARFOC010095713.1, on the reverse strand, counting down.
ATGCAGGCGGGCTGGAAGTGTTTTGAAAATGCGAAGCATTTACATTCGTGTTGGTCGTCTTATAGCGGCCACAACGTTTTATTTTCAACTTGTATTTGTGTTCTTTCCTGTTAATTTTGTGGATGGTGTAAGTATAATCTTTACCCTTTCGCTAATATTTGAATTTGCAGCTACATTAAATGGTTTTATAACACAATTTCAGCCTTTATTTAGTAGTGTTTAGAAGTTAAAGGTAATAGTGTTCTTGGTTTTCATTAGTGCTGTTTTCTCTCAATTTTTTTTTGTTTTATAATTTTATTAGCTTTATCCTTACAAAAATATATTTTATTTGTTTCATCAGAAGAATGTCTTGATCAAGAAAACAAGTAATGGAAATGATCGAATTATATAAATCAAGAACTTGCCTTTATGCTGTAAAAAGAAAAATTATAGAAATAGGCATGCTCGTATGGTTGCTTTAGAAGAGATAGAGGCTGTACTGAAACTTTTAAAGCCAATCACAAACATAAATGAAATAAAAACAAAATTGTACTCATTGAGGACAAATTTCCTCAATGAGTATAGGAAGTATCAGCAGTCTTTGAAGAGTGGGTGTGGTGAAGCTGATGTAAGTGTAACTATACTTTATAAATTTCATTTTAATAACTATTTTAATATTTCAAGTTGCAGTACCAACGTTATGGTATTTTGAGCATATGGTATTTCTATCGAGGAAGGCTGTCGATTTAGAAGAAATCACTTTCGAAATTGAAAACGATCTGCTAACAAAAAATAACCATGAAATTGTAAGTGGTGAAATATCTCCAAAGTAACTTAATTTTTCCCAATATTTGGTTGTAATTGGACTCTGCTACTGGTCTATTTTTAACTGGGGCTGATGGTGGCGCAAGTATGCCAGAGGCGAGCCCAAGCTGTATGACGGAAAATTTTGAAGAGAGAGATGTGGGCGAGGAAATAGTGGACAACATAAAGCGGAAAAGGCCCCTGCAGAATACGCCCACACGTAAAAGGAAAGTGGAAGATTACACAAGCTACCACAACCCTTAATAAAATAGTTAACACATTGGAAAGCGGAAACCACGTCACCGAAACGAGTGAAGACATATTTGGAAAGTTTATCGCTGCAAAATTGAAAGAAATACAAAATGTGTCAAACAAAAATTATATTCAACAACAAATAATGACAGTTCTATTTACCAATATGGAATGAATACCTTTTTCTCTCTTTGTTTACATTGCATTTTATATAAAACACACCCAACTCATTTAAATTTTATTGATAATTTGAGAACAAAAAATATATTACATTGCCGTTTTAAGAGACACGGTTTTGTCCAGGTTTTCTTATTTACGCGCCTTTTCGCTTTCATCACCAAAATATTTGCTGTTATTATAGCGGCAGCAGCTAGTAACATTTTTGTTTTATTATCCATTACGTTATCGGGGTAAATTTTCTAAATTAAGCCTTAAAAATTCATAAAACCACTAATAGGATTGCAAGTCCAAAAAACACTGTTATTTTAAAAGACGCATGCGTTGACTTTTAAAATTATAGTATACGTTGCAAACAGGCAAACAAAATTTTGAACAGAAAAGTATACATGAAATATTGTACAGAAAGATGAACAGAATTATGTACGAAATTATGCACCGTGTCAAACGGGCCTTACTCTACCTTACCCAAAAAGCCTTTTATGTCACTCAAGATTTTTAAATTCTGTGCAGCTTTCTATTGATTACTAACTATCGGTGGTCAACAACTTGGAGTTTGAGCTTACTCCATCCTCAATTTATTGCTATTATCATGAACTCTTAAAATCCATCAGATACAAAAAAATTGACAGACAAAATCTACATATTCGTCGTTAAATAGAGCATACGTGCATATATAAATTGCTCTCGACGCTTTCAACTTTGGAACACACCGGCTCCCGTCCCGCCCCACCTTAGCAACGTCGCTAACTTTCGGACAAGACGCCGCCGATCGTAAATTATCTTAACTTTTCGCGTGTTCCAGTCTCTGGGACATTACTTCTGAATGTTACTGCGGCGCTGCTGCGGCGAGATCATGATTCATTGCGATAATAACCTTGTCTAGAGAGCGGATCTGGCCCGAGGTTCCGGCGCGTCGGGCTAAAATAGCGCAAAGATGACTGCTTACGGTGCTGTGCGGCGAAGTTCGCCTTAAGAATCAATTTTCCGATAAGCCGGCCAATTTTATAACTGTGGAGCTGGTCTGTGTGTCGGAAGTCTGACGTTCAGATTTAGGTGGAATAGTGGTTAGCCTCCCTACGACGAAGTACTACGCCGGAATGGATAGAGAAGGCAAAGGAGATTTCAAGTTTTCTGGCGTATAAAGTTTGAATTAAAGCAACGTTCTAATTTATTTAAGCCCTATTTAAGCGTTTTATGGAGTAAATGAAAAGTTGGTGATATAATTGAAGATTTATAATTAACGTGCAGTGGGTGTGGAACTACTACTATAAATATTGAGAGATTTATTGATACGATACAAAGATCCAAGCTGTAGAATGTGTGAAGATAGGCATCTTTAGGAAACCAAAAATGAACCCAGAAGATTATACAGACCAACGGGCCAAGGACCTATACTGATTTGTACAGGGCACAAGTATCTGGGAGATAAAAAGGCAATGGGCTGAAGTGTTTCCGGAGATTTATCAAACAGCTCCCATAAGGAAAAAAAATCTTGCAGGAACATATTTCTCTGTTTCTAACATGAGTACATGAAAATGAAATTGCCAAAGTTTTGAAAAGTCATAAGTCATAATAGATTTCCGTGGCAAACGTTTTTTAACACTAAACATTTTCTCGATATTCAAATTTACCAGTACAAATACCCTGCGATTCGTTTCGCGACATCTAGTAGCTGTTTTCAAAGAACTGTGGCATCTTTCAACCAAACCATTCGATTGGGAATGAAATGCGGTTGTCCTGATATACTCAATATTTAGATATTTGGATAATTATCTAAATAAATTAGATTTGAATTGGACGCCCTGGTCTGTTGTTATTGGTAGCTGTCATTTTAGGGGGAAATAAATACGTGAAAGATCAAAGTAGACACCGGATTAATGTATGGATTTCTCAGTTTTATTGCATTGGTGATCTCGTGAAGAGGATACCTTCCAAGATTTTACCTAAGTCATAGATAGCCAGAGATATCTCGAACACCTACGGCTTTCAAGTAGTTTCCATTGAGGATACGAACTTAGTTGCCGAAATACGTATCTAGTCATTTACTCATTGAAACGGTAAGGGTGTCTTGATTTAGTTGTATGCACGCATGTATTAGGTAAAGTTCAGGACATTAAAATACCGTGATAAAGTATGTATTAGAAGTCTGTCGTATAAAAGTCGAATACAAAAATTAAACTAGTTTTGTTTACGTTTGCAATAGTGACAATTTCATTTTGTATGATACAATCTGTTCTTTTTTAATATCTAAGATATACAAGGAGTATGGAATTAGGATCTTCAATCGTCACTGGCTACGTACAAATCAAAAAGAGTATCTATTATAATATATTCTGCAATTTGTTGATTTAGATCTTAATTTACGCATTCATATGCTAGTATTGCCTTTTATGACTGAATCTATCCAATTACAATATTCGAACTGAGACGGTATAAGTTTCAAACGAATAGTTATATAACGTGCCATTACTCTTTCTCAATGATATATCCTCAATTTAAAAGTAGATAATGCATATAATTAAAGCAATTACAAAAAGTTACCTTGTATGTTATAGAATTAAAAGGTGATTTGTTTTTATAAGAATAGTAAATTGTATAATTGTTTATTCGTGGTTAGTTGTAATTTTAAACGATTTTTATATTATACGGGAAAATGAGTCATGTTAAATGAAGGACATCTGAATTGTGTAAATATCAGTTTATCGGATTTAAGATCCGTGTTGAAGGAGGAGAATCAATGTTTATTAAGTCCGGTTAATAAATTATTTTTTATAGACGTAAAAGAAAAGACAGCTACCTACCAAAAGGTGTTTTGAGCGTTCTACTTCTTTGTATTGTTTGCTCTAAATCATATTATTATTATTGTTATTGGTTACAATAAACATTTGTAGTACCTATCCATTTATTTTCCTTCAATGTTTGTTTTATGAACGTAGTAACTACTTCAATACTGTTAATTGGCGGACGTTCAAATTTCCAAAACGTATTAGACAACATCGCATTTATGAAAGAGCGAATTCCAATATACTCTAGACTAGATTCAATAAGTCAAATTGGCCGACAATCCTCTCAAATCTTGTGTTTTATTCCTCCTTGATTGCGAACAGATGCTACTTCCTCGTCCCGCGTTTTCTGAATTGGTAAACGAAAATAGACCCTTCAGTAATTTGGATACATGTGTTGTGCCTTAGAATTTATGGCCGCTGAAATACACATGTAATGTATGTAAAAATAAAAATGGGTATTTGAAGTGTGTTGATTTAAAAATTGAAAAATACGCTCTGGGAGGAATGATGAGATAAAATAGTGAGATTTGGACAGTATGAAGTCGTAAAATTTTTCACAAAGAGTAATAACATTTTTTTTTACTATACGATGTTTATAAATATGTGATCTGTTTAAATTTATTTTTCTATTATTCTGTATACATCGTATATTTCTACTAAAAAGACCGCGTGATTCATATTTTTATTTTATGTAGTATCTAACGTCTTATGTAGCAGATACTGCTTGTGTTTAAAGACTTTGTTTGTTGGTGGTGTAAGGAGTTTTTGGCAGCTTACTGAAGACAATATCAATCAAAATTTTGATAGAAGCTATCAATTTTTGTCCGGTATGAAACAAATCGGTACTTCTAGGACAAATTAAAAACTGTATAAACTTGCATTGACAATAAATACAGAAAGAAAGTAAAAAAAAAAAAACGGAAGAGAAATAACTAATAACTAAAACCCTGCATACCGACGAACATCCGCTAAATTTTTGCGGGTGCGGATAATTTTTACTGTTAAGACAGTGGATGCGGATAGAGTACGCAGAATTGCGGTTTATCCGTATCCGCAAATAGTTGTTTTTGATAATGTTATTTTGCCATGGGCACAGGAAGAAAGGTGAAAAAGAAATGGAGGACAGAAGATTTAAAAGTAATAGAAAGAAGGGAAAGTTACCAAGAAGAAATTAACAGCCAGCTGGGGAAAAACGTCAGGAGTGAGAACCCAGAACAGGATTGGACGAACATAAAAAACGCAGTAACAAAGGCAGCGGGAAAAGTGTTAGGGAAGCATGCGACAACAAAGAAAAATGAATGGTTTGACTCGGAGTGTGAATCCATTATGGAAAGGAAAAGACAAGCACGACTAAAATGGTTAAGAACAAGTAAAGAGGAGGACCACGAGGAGTACAAGCATATTCGAAAGGAAGTGATAAGAGTAATGAAAGGTAAAGACAGGTGGATACAGAGTACAAATGATAAGTAGAGAGGCTCAGCTTAGGGCGCTCGAAATTAACGAGGATAAAACAAAATACATGAAGATAACAAGAAGGGAGAGAAAAAACAAAATGGACGATGTAACAATCGCAAGATTTAAGTTCAAGGAAGTTAAAAATTTTAAGTACCTAGGAGTAATGATTAGTAATAAAAATAACAGAAGCATGGAGGTCAATCACAGATTACAATTAGAAAGTAACGCATATTACAAATATAAGGTACTAATGGAGGACAAGAGATTAAGTACAAGTACAAAACTGAAGATATATAAAACCGTATTAAGACCCGTGGTGACATACGCAGCGGAAACAATGTGCCTTGTGAAAAGGGATGAGGAAAATTGAAGATCCTTTGAAAGAAAAATAGTAAGGAAAATATTCGGGCTAAGGAAAGTAACGCAGCAATATTATAGGACGTTCATGAATTCGGAAATAAATGCAATATTGAAAGGGGAGGATATTGTAAGATTGATAAAGGCAAAGCGATTGAAATGGTATGGTCATATTCACAGGACAGAAGAACAGTCACTTCTAACAAAAATCACAAGTTAGAAATCAAAAGGTAATAGACCAAGAGGAAGACCCCTAGAAATAGAGGGTTGGAATCAAAAAATGAAAAACAGGATAGAATGGAGAAGAATTTCAGAGGAGGCAAGGACACACACCAGTTGGTGAATGGCAGAGAGAAAGGGTGGTATTGGAGTGACCTTGCACTATCACTGCTGGCAAGAGGTCTGAAGAGGAATGTTAAGCCTTATATATATATATATATATATATATATATATATATTGCCATCGCTATTAGTTAAATAAGTTTTAACAACATTAAAAATATCTATATTTTATAGACATACAATAAATTTTAAAAAAAATTATTACAAAAATCAACTCGAGAAAACATGAGACAATTTGCGGTCATTCGTTAAATGTAATATTTAAGTTTAAATATCCATGATGTAACTCAAAAGGATAGTGTCAATTTAATTGGTTATTACCAGGAAATATTCCAATAAAATGAATAATGATAGGACTAAGATGATTCCAATCACATAAATATACAATATTATATCTAGGATACATAAAAAATGTCCAACTGTGTTAAGCTAAAGTAAGCCGGGAGAATATCAAAACGATATATGTATAGGCCTTTGTTGCATTTTTTTTTTATTTTTCATGTTTTATAAACTTAACGTTTTTCTAATGTAGTAGGCCTTCTTCCCTGAAGAAACTGTATTTGTGCATACGGGCGAAATGTCTTTTATAAACGAGGCTCACTTTCGTTCAGGTTTACTGGGTATCGGCCAGGTTTAGTTTTGTTTAATAAGTACACTAGCGACATTTTCTAATTGTGCGATCTAACGCTCAACGTAGAGCCTACATGCGTAGCATGGATAGTAGACAGCTTATTTCATTCATTGGCTGCCTCGCAATG
>JARFOC010095712.1:0-39282 GCA_031763485.1 Osmoderma eremita | reverse complement strand
TTTTTCATCAGTTTTTCCTCGCGTGATATATTTACTTGTATATTCTTTAAGTTTGTTATTTCTATCTTTATGTTGATCTAAAATTAAGGTTCTACAACACAATTGCCTGATGTTTAGAACATCAGATTCTCGATATAGCAATTCTGTTGGATAATAATAGTGTCTTCCATACATCAGTTTAAGCCAGTTTAATAAGCGTTATTGATTATTTGTATGTTCCGCCACTCGGACCGTAACGTCCATAAAGCAGTTTATAATTGTTTGGTGGGCAATTAATAAGTAAAATATGCAAAAACGTCTTAAACTACTTTTATTAATAACAAATACTAAATAATTTCTATTAGCAGGTAGGGGATGTAATTACATAGATAAACATCCTCTAATCCGAACGAACACGTTTGTAGCGGAACTCAGCATGGGATGAAGGGATCTTTCTTACCTGTGATATTTTAACATCTGAATGGTTTCTGTTGGGCAATAAAGATTATTTATATTACTATCACTTCAGAAATGTATTGAGTAGACGTAGGTATGCCCCATGCGCACGTCTCGCTGGAATACTATATACACATTCTCGACGCAGAGGAATGTCTGCAAGTGGACCTAATTTACTTATGCATTAATGCAATGTCGGTGGTTCGGTGAATTAATACCCATGAACAACCATATATGTGTAATAATGATAATGTAATAATGCGAGAAATCGCATGCAAGTGAAATAATTCATAAAATGATTATTAACTCTCACTTACTTTTACTCAAACGCAACATCTGCATATTTATACACTTTAACATATCATTTCTTGTGGACAGTAATACCTTGTACTTTCGGAAATTAAAATTTTTGTCGCCTAGGATGAGGTGGAGACATATTTTCTTAGATTGTAAATAAATAAAATAATTACCACAATACGTTCCGTCTCTTTTTAAAGTCTTTGTATGAAGGTAAAGCGCATGGAAAATATCGTTTGTAATTATGGTAATTGCTCCGGTGGACAAAAAAAAACATAATATAATTTCATAGAATGGAACAGCAAGGTCTCCACAAATCTATGCATCATAATCGTGTGAATTTTATACCCCTATATATTATATGGAAAATACTACAAGTTATAACATTGAAACAAGGAGATTTTACAGAAATATTTGCATAATTAAAGTTTGCGAAGTTGTGTAAATGTTTCCGACAATATTTCAGAGATTTTAACTTTAAAACTCAAGATCAAATTGCCTTATATCTTTACTCAATATGTAGTCTGAAATTAGATAAACATCCTAATATACTGTTTACACCTTTATTGAAGCCGTTAAATCAATACATGGAAAAATCCTATTATCACCATTAAACGTTTAAACAAAAATCTAGTGCCTAGCCAAAGGAACGCTTATACATATACTCATAAAAAAATATTATTTAATTGACATCTACTACTCCTAAGTTAATTTTGCACTATTTATGATAATAGGCAATTTTATGAAGTAATGAAGATATTTTCAAATCCAACACATTAAATAGAAATCTTATTTTATAACACTTCTGAATTCTATTATTTTTAGCACTGGAACTGCACAATATGTATTTAGTAAATTAGCGATATCTATGTCCAGAAACACTAATTTATGTAAATTAAATGTGACATTTCATCTCATCTATCTATATGTAATAAAAAAATAAGTATATACAAGTTATTGCAATAATAGCATTTTATGTTTTTTTTTAATTATACTCCTCTTTACTTTCATTTCTCGCGTAATTCTTCTGATAGACTTTTCAAGAAATGTTTCAAAATAAGCTGACAGGCTTACTTCTGTTCTCCAATTTGAATAGACTAATATTATGTTGCACACGATCAAATGCTTTGCTAAAGTCAGTGTATAAGTACAACGTCAATTTGCTTTTTGTTGTCCATATTTTCAGATACATATGTGATATGACACGTCGTCGTGGAGCGTCCATTTACGAAACCACGTTGACTACGATCCATGAAAGAACGTATATATCAGGCAATCATAGAATTATTTCAAAGATTTTGGAACAATTATTTAATAATGCTAATGGCCGATAGTTAGTGCCTAGATTTTTTGATCCGGACTTGAAGGCTGGTAGGATTTTTATAAAATCATACTGGATAAAAGAATAACATTATTTCCTTATCTGGCACAATCTATCTCGCAGTTCTACTTTTTTTCGGATATGCACCTTATGTTTTCTTTTTGATATTGTTCCGTATTCCTTTCCGGCAGTCTTATTTTCATACCCTTTCGCTTCATTATTTTTCCTTTCCTTCTACTAAAATCCCACTTAAATTTGTTTTATATATTTGCACAAAATCTTTTTTTTTTCTGATATTACATTATATTTATTATTGAACTAAAAGACATTATTTGGATACTTAGTCATTATTATTTTTCTAAAAGCCATACATATGTAGCAACATTATATATGTATGTATAATGTGTACCTGATTATTAATTTTTTGGTAATATAAACAAAACACCTGTAATGTGATCCATAAATCTAGAAACTGGTTCTCTCTCAAGGAAAGATTGCCGTAAACCAGTTCGCGATAGACGAAATGCATGCATCCTTCCTAAAACATAAAAAATTAAAACGGTCAACTATATGGGACGTCTGTGCCGCCTATGATGACGCACTTGGGCCAACTAATTACGCGCCGAAAAGGCCGTGGATGACGCCAACTACGAGTACTGAAATTATTAACTTGTTTTCCTTATTGATGTTACCTGGCAATATTGCGTCAGCAATACTATATTTAAATTAATTGAAACGATTTTTACGATTGTACGATTTTTACGCAAACTATTAACGCAAAAGCAAAATTCAAATTAAAACAAAATGTTTTATTTCTATCCAGTAATCAGTTCTCTTCTAGGAGTCTGGGAAGCAAACCCAAATAGTAAAGTTTAAATTTATGTCATATGCACAGTTGTTAAATTCCCATCATATCAAGGTAAATAAAATTAGCTAAGGTGGAATTGATAAGGTAGATTGTGAATATATTTATAATTTATTTATTTACTATATAGACACATAAATGTGTATATGTATATACACATACACATGATTCTTTTATTATTAGATGTTCCAGCACTATACCCCTACTTTTACATTAATGGTTGTATACTAAATTCCTAAATGCCTATATCACCCTCTCAGTGGGCAACGCAGAACTCTACCATTTTGGGGATTAAATAATGAATCCAGTCGGAGGCGGAAAATGGAACTAATTAATGTGACTAGATGAAAGAATATTTAATTTTTAAATAGATTATAGAATATATTACATTCTCACAAATAATATTTCACAGTACACAAAGGGGTTACAAATTAACGGATTCATACAAGATACAGTTCCTAGAGGCGATGTTGGCACCGTCTGAAGAAGTAGAGCAATCTGCAGTTACTATAGTGTGAAAAGGGGCAGGCGTGGATTTGTATATCTATTATACAAGGCAACAAGTGTCATCTGCATAAAAGAAAGTGTGCTGTTGCCATGTAAACATCATCTAGTACCGAAATAATTGGGACGTTGCTAGACAATAAAAAATAAATAAAGTATCAGAAACGTCAATTTGTGATAGTTAAAGTTATTACTCAAATAAAGTGGTAAATTGTGCAAGGAGAAGAAGGAAAAGTAGTTATTTGAAGTAAAGAACAGAGAAGTGAAGAAAAGCCGTACAGGAAGAGAGTGCAACAGATTACATTTACGCATTGCAAGGGTAGTTAAAGTATTTATGAATTCAAATTTAAATATTGTCAAAGTTCCTTGTATTGCTCCTATCCATATAGTCACTTATTCAAAATTCTACTTAGTAACTTAATCTTTAGACGTTCGATATTTGTATAATTTAAAGTGTTATATGTCTGTGCGGATACTTTTTATGAGCAAGCACGCCAAGCGGGATCATTATTAGTGGACACGTTTTTTGTTGGTGAATAATTTTGTGTTTGCGATTCAAGAATGGCCGATTTGAAGAAACAACGTATCTGGGTAATCCTGCATTTTACGGATCTGAATCGGGCGCATGCGCCAAGTACTCACAAGCCACACCCCTTTCTACGGGGTCATATTCAAAAAAAAGCGGACCAAAATACACGCCATAGAATTCATGTAGATATACCGGTAGTATCTGATAAATTTAATAAATAAATAATAATAAATAAATTAATAATCTATTTATATCTCGACTTGTAAGGATTATTATTATTAATTGCCTATGAAAAAGGGTAAAACCTTTAATTACTATAAAATGCTGTATGCAGTATTAATACATAGATGGCGCAACCTGGATTAATTTATTTATTATATTTAATTTTGAAGTTTTTGTGTGGCCTTTTTCAATAATACAAACAATAGAATTTCTTAAAAACCACCTGTAGTTACATACATAGATTCCCAATTTCAAAGTGCATATATCTATATAAAACCTAAGGCGTGTTTTGGTCTGTTTAGTCTTTGATATTACCCCGTAGAAAGGGGTGTGCTTTGCGGGTACTCGATGACATCCGACGATTCAGGTCCCTAAAATGCATGATTACCCGTATCTGTATCAAGTTCTGTTTTAAACTCGGTAATACTGCCACAGAGGCATACAAAAAATTAATGGGCGCATTCGCGCAAAACCCTTTGAGTCACGCACAAACTGACGACTGGTTTAAACGATTCAAAAATAGCCGAACGACAATTGAAAACGATGAATGTTCCCGATGACCATCAATCGGCATTATACCAATACATGTCGTTGCTGTTCGGAATGCAATTGTGATTGTTAGTAGGCAGACCATCTAAGATATCTGTTACATGTAAAAAGGATAATGGAAGGAAACGTCCAGAGAAGTGGCGCAGGAACCACTGGGTTCTCCAGCATGATAACGTGAGCCCACATACCGCTGTCATCATACTGCAGTTTTTGTTGCAAACAACATGGCCATTGTTCCTAATACTAGCCCAATTTTTGGCATCTTGCTGATCTTCTTCCGTTTCCAAAGATGAAAATCTAGTTGAAGCAACTAAGTTGTTACACGATAGAAGAAATTAAAATTATATCGCGGGCGGTGCTGAACACATTAACAAACCAGGAATTCCAAAAAGCATTCTGTTCGCGGTAAAGATGCTGGACTCGATATTTACACTCCCAAGGAGACTACTTTGAAGGTGAATTAAATTCTTGTATTCTGCAATTTTATTTATATTTATATACATTTCGGGAACTTTTCAGTACCAATGGTATTGATATACAATAGCAATACACCAATAAAATTAATGTCAAAACTATATTAGTTTTAATTAAAATTTAATATTCATTAATTTATTAAATTGCTAAAAATGTTTTCTGATACATTAAGTGAGTGACCATTGACAACTGTTATGTGGAAAGTATTTTTTACTTTTATCATATTTTTTTCCGCTAAATATGTTCTAGCAAATTATATATGTACATTGGCTTTGAAATGTTGCGAAATGTTTAGTTCTTCTCGCTTCACGGTTGCTTCCATAAGTTTAAACAAAGGACTTCTTCTAAAGCATACCGTACCATACTTTCTCGAAAGCACTGTTGCTTAACTGCAATTTGTCACTATATAATAAACTATATAATCTTTAATTGTTTAGGTAGAGGCACAAGTTCGATTTGACCCACCCCATACTGTGATCCCATAAGATAGTTGACTATGAATGTTAGCATAATAGTAGGATATTAAGCTATTATCTTTAATTATATGCTTTAAAGGTCGCATTTGATAACACGATGCATTCAGTTTACCGATAAGTTTATAGCAGTGAGCCTGCCACGATAAATTATCGTCCATACATAGACCCAGAAAGTTTAATTCTCTTACTCGACCTATTTCCATATCATTTGAGACTATATTAACATTGAAGTGGGTCTTGTTCTGAGAATTGTGAAATATGAGATTGGTTTTATCAACATTAAGAACAATTTATTATGGGAAAACCATACATTTATAGCCTTTAACAAAGAATTGACACTATTTTGGCTGTCTGATATGTTGTTACAAGACACAACGGCACTTGTATCGTCAGCATACATGGTCAAGTCGTACTCCGATAAAAAGGTAGGAATACCATTAACAAAAACCAAAAATAACATTGGACCCAATTAGGTACGCTAGAAGATTTAGAAAATGTTTTTTTGCCCGCTGACTGATTTTGAATATTCACAAACTAGGTTCTTCTTTTTAGGAAAGATTCAAACCATTGTGAAACACTGCCACGTATACCATACCAATTTCACTTTGTAATCATATCGTGGCCGAGACAGAACGCACGACTGGAAACTGATCATTTTCCATACCGGACACAACAATATTATATAGAGCACGTATAACGGTCATTGTAGAGTGATTAATTCTATATCCATGTTGTTGCTGATTTAAAATATTATATTTATTCAAATGAGAAGTAAGTCTACGCAACATGGCATACTCAAAATTTTTTGAGAAACTAGAAGAAATTGTAAGAGGGCGATAATTTTTAATATCTAACTTGCTATCTTTTTTATGTAAAGGAATGACACGAGATTCCTTCAACTTTGACAAAAAAGTAATTGGAGCTATTAATCTGCAACCCTTTTAAGCAAATTAGGTACCCCATCAGGTCCACAGGATGGTTTACTTTTTACTTTCTTAAATAAATCACGTACTTCAATTCTTTGTATAGCGTTGCACACATGCTGTGTAGAATGTTGATGTTATTTGTAATATTATGGTAACTAACTGAAATTTGAGATACTATTTCGTTAACGGATTCAAGAAAAAATTATTAAAACTTTCAGCTACAATGTCTGCACTATCTATTGTTCGACCGTCACATTCCAGAGCAATATTTTCACATTTTCTAATATTACCTGACATATTAACTTCTTATAATTTGCCATGCAGTTTTCGAAGAATTCGAAGAGTTGATCAATGTAGAAGAGTAATAATCGCGTTTAGTTTCTGTCAACAACAGTTCATGTTTTCTTTTTGCTTCAGAATAGATATCACTCATAATGAATATCAACAGACGCAATCTCATAAAAACTGCGTGTGTAAGTATTAGCACATGCTGTGAGCCTAAGCTTATTCATGAAGAATTATTAGAATATTAAGATAACACAACCACCTTAAGTGTTAAGAAATGATTGAAATTGAAGAAAAAAACATAAAGGTTTATGGGAAGTGTCGTAAAACTTACTTATGTCTTTCAAATTACGTTCTCATTTATCAATACTGAACTATTGCCGAATTAGTTGCTCCAAGTCCATTCCAAGTCGTACTCTTTCAATTTTTATTTCGTAGTACTCATCTGGCTTAGTGTAAACGCAATGGTGTGGCAGTTACAATGTTTTCCTTATCTAACACGTTAAGAGGAATGCATATGTATGTACTAAACTAGCGTGCTAGTGATAGTGCACTTTGAGTTTGAGATAACTGTACACCGGGTAAACGGGACACTGCTTTGAATATCTTACTAAGAAATGTTTTATTACGTCTTACACTCTTAATGGTCTATTCGGGGAGCCACTTTATTCTAGAAATATTCACGTAAAGCAACGATTTCTCTTTTCGAAATTAATTAAGAACTTAAGTCCCATTGACCCAGTTACGTGGCCGGTACATATTTCGATGAATCAGTCATATTGCGTTGGACAGCACTGTTATTATTACCACGCATGAATTATGTAACGTCGTGTGCGCCCAAGTATGTACAATCATATATACATGCATGGGTATTATAGTTATTACAACCGGTAGAGAAATGAAACGAAATTGAATTCAATTACTCTTACTAGATTATCAACAAATAATATTCCTTACAGGAAGATAATAAGAATTTTTATGTACGCGTATATTGTGTATTACGCCCTAGTTATGTTATAACATAGAATTGAACGCATCATTGTTGCAGTGTGCTAACAAATACATAACGTATTTTGTACTATATACTTAACAAAAATTACAGCTTACTACATGTAGCTTTTACCACTTCCTCAATTCTGATATACGGGGATTTTACATATTACGCCAGGCGAAAGTATTTTACGATTTATATCTGTCGAACAATAATAATTTCTACATCATTTTTATAATCCGATACAATTATAACTAAACCGTTCTTTACCCCGAAGCACACACGTTTGTTTATATGGGTTACTAGTGTAAGTAAAATGTGGGTCTGGGTGTAGTTTCTGCGCAGTTGGATAGATAGACAATTAATTATGGCCCATCCTCACAACATATCATTTAAATTTACTCAAATTCTTTACTATTGCTTTCGACTCAAGCGGCATCTGCCTCTCACCACCATATTTCAATTACAGAAAAAAACTGAAGATACGTCGTAAGTGATTCACAGACGTAACTAAACGGCGTTCAGAAAAACGATTACAAACAGGGGTTTTGAGAGTGTTAGTCAAGGTTTTACGTTCGTAGAATATTTATAGGAAAAATTTACATAATTAATATAGATAAACAAGCATGTCTGCCTATTTATATTATAGATTCCCATATACACGTACGCTCAGCTCTCACTGAGGTGCGATATATATTGTACGTAGCGCGATCTGGCATACTTGCATTTATCCCCGTGGCCACCTCGTCGCGCGCAACGTCGTAGCGCGCAGCACGCCTATCTGAATCATTTTGTACCTATCTGTTTATGCGCATACAAAGTTCTAAGAAGTTATCGTCGATTTCGGATACACTATGTTAGTCTATACAACCGTAGAGAAGGTATAAATCAAAACATGGTACTTTACTGAAAATTCCTACCAAAGCACGGTCGATCTATTTGCCGTAGAGAGAATGGAGTTTTGTGCGTCCGTGGTGGAAAGGGCCGACGGAGACGAATATTTTATAAAAAAATGCTCTGTTTTCCGACGAGTCCTCCTCTCCACGTCATGGTAAGCAAATGGTAATCCCTCAGTCGTGCGATATTGGTGTAGAGAAGATCAACATCTGGTCCGTAATGTAAGTACCCCGAAGAACTTAACGTTTGGGCGCGTATCAGGAATGATAACATTATAGGACCATTTGTTATCGACGACAATTTGAATAGAATGGAATATTTGGATTTGCTGCGAAAGCAAATTATTTCCGCTGTCCGTCAACTTTACCCCGATTTTGATGCAATTTGGTTTATGCGAAACGGTTGCCCCGCGCATAACAAGATTAGTAATTGAGTTTTCAGAAAACGCCTTTCCTAATCGTGTTATTGCCGGGAAGCGTACGATAAAATGGCTACCTCGATCACTCGACCTCAATCCCTGCGATTTTTTTCTATGAGGTGATGTCAAACAAAATCTTTACAGTTTTGCAACAACAGTGAGCTTGCAACAGTTGCAAGTAGAATTTCCTAAAAGGTTATGAAGTGTGACCGACGATTTATAACAGATTTTCATATTTTCGTCTTTACAACTATTAATCAGATCCATCCACTACTGAAGCAGATGGAATGGATGGAACATCAGAAAATTTTGATAACGTTCAAGGAGAATTTAGGAACTTGTTGGATGGATCATTATTACGTCATATCACAAAACATGTTTAATTTAGGAATTCTTTGGTTGTAATTGATGCCATCAGAGTGCGAACAAGTTGAATTAAGGAACTTGCCCTTTGAAACTCATTTTAATCTAAGAAAACATAAAACATTTGCGTTGCCGGATCGTATAGCTGCTGCCTCGTTTTTAGAAAAGTTTGTTCGAAATACCAAATGTAAACGTTTGCAGGATTGTGATCAACAAAATTCAAAAGTTGAAAAATGAGGGGTATCCTACTATATGTACATACCTATAGAGAGATATGATGACGGTACAAAAAGTAGTAGAGTAGGATATCACGAAAGATTTTCATACGAAAATAACCAAAGTTTTTTAGAGTTTCATTCTCATTCTTATAATAATAGTGAATAGTTTTATGGCCGGACGTATTAGGTATACTGGTAAGCAGAGATATCGATTCAAAATATCATAAACCAAAAAAAAGTCAACTTCATCGATAACGGTACTAAAGACTATGTGTGGAAGCCGAGAACATTAATGTTGTTATACTAACAGTATTGCTGAAATAATTGTGAAGGAAAATACAGAGTTATATCATCCAAAAAATTTTAGACAATGATTTCGAGGTTCGTTTAAATTTTAAAATTCCAACATAGATGTAGTGGAAATATTTGCCTTTGCGGTGATTTAAAGTTGCTGATATGGACAACTGAAGCAGAAAGAATGGAGTACTTATGTCAGAAAGCATGATACACTTGTAATTTTAATAATAATCCAATAATCACTTTTACAATGAGCAACTTTGCGTATTAAACATGATAATGACATCTTTAAATACCGGCTATTGGTTATTAGTCTGCAAAATAATCTATCTTATTTCCTGTAAATAAAATAAAGTACATACCTATATGCATATAAAAGCGTTTAAATTGTTATCGAAAACATCTTAACATTTTATATTAATAAATTTTTCAAAATGAATCGCAAAATGAATACTAAAAAGGGCAACATCTGTATTAATTTTATAATCGAAAACACACCTGTCAAGAAGGATGACTTGCATCAAAATCCAAACTTTATGTATATTTTCTCAGCATTATTATAATCAGTAATTATGAGTCTGGTTACGAAGTTATTTTTGGATAGAAACCAGTTGACCTTGACATTTTATCAAGAACTCTGGGTTTACTTCCATGATTAATGTGTGAATTAACTCTTTCGTACCATAAACTGAATGCGTCTTTAATAATTTTAGTTGCAATGCCTTTCCTAGAATGTTTTCTCCTAGTGTATATATGCACAAACGCTTCTAAATTAAATGAAACGATCTACTCGTAACATCCGTTATTTTGGTATTGAAGGTTATATTTATTATATTTAATGATTCATATATTAATATGAATAGTTTATTTAATGATTAGCAACGCATATAAAAATAAATAATTTACAATAAGAATTAATGGTTAAGAGGTTTTTTTCCGGTGGATTCCCCATTTCTAGAGAGGAATGCTTTTTTTATTAGTTTTAACTTTCGCTGCAGTGACAAGTTGTTACTGCGATAAACATCTGCCTGCCCTCTCATTGTTGGCGGTCACTTGCGCAAATTTTAATAACGCCTTTGTCCTTGCCTGAGCCTACTTCATAATTTATTTTATTAGTACTAAACCCAAATTAAGGTATATAATTAATTTGTTTATGATCGTCAGCTAATTGCTTGGATTCTAATGAAACGAAAACGTACACTTGGAATACTAATAGCATCATTGACTGCTTGACGACCTTTCGCGACTGTCTCTTCGATGTATTATCTTTTCAAAGAAAGGCACATAAAATCGATATGGATTGAGGGGCAGTAGTTTTACATTATTTATTTATGCCAATACCACAAACCATATTTCAAAGCTTACTTTTAAGGATAACGCCTAAAATAATGAATGATAAACCTGTAGACATAAAATATTTCATTTGTTAAATATGTCTTAGACATTTAAATAAACAACAAAAAAGAACAAAAAAGGATCCCTGGAAGTGTCTTACCCGACGTTTTTGTGCTGCTACTGTAAAATAACTCCATCAAACTCGAGAAGCCGATAGGTTTTATTTTATTCTTTTTACTGTATATCGATTCGTGGGCATCTAGTTCCCGCGTTACTGATTTCATCAATTTTAAGTTATCTACATTATATATTATATTCAGCTCTACACCCCGAGTAGAAAACGAGATGATATGATGATTTTGACATTTATATTATGTCCAGCTTGTTGGATATGCTCATCAACACTAGACTGTTCTTCCGTACCGATAATGAGCGATATGTTCTTTTATACCTTGTTTGAATTGCCCTCGGCGTTTGACCAATATGACCTTTTGCACAATCTCCTCATATAGATAATGTTGTAAATTTCAGAAATTTGTTTCAATACGGGCATATCTTTTGGGTTTCCTAGGCCAACGAAGAAATTTATCAACTGACATTACAAAAACGTAGCGATCATTAATATTTCGTTTTATCCAACATAAATTTCGTATACACACACAGCTCTTTTCGTCGTACCTATGTAATGTTGTCTTAACTACTAGCGAATAGCAAACGTCCAAAATATAAGCCTATCTTGCCCATCTTCCTCAACAAGAATTTTTAGAAATGTTCGAACTCAGTTTTTGTTTTTGTGTTAGGTTTTGTTGAACTACGTTGTTACACTGCAAAATATAAGCCAATTATTACACCCTTACTTTTTCTTTTTTTTTTTTTATTAAATCGAGCAAATAATCTGCCTAGGATAATATAAATATCTAAAAGAAAAAAAAGGAATTTAATTTTTTAAATGCTTTATTATGCTCCACGTCAAGTACACTTATTCCGTATTATAATAATCAAGATTGAGATTGCATTACTTCCTCGATTAAATCAATTAAAATAATTCATTTCGCATTGCACAATCGGCATTAGTAATCGCGTGTCATTTTTGCGTGCCCTTCAATCGTATTTTATATTGTCAACGACTGTCCAATTCTACTACTGACCTGCAACGTTTTATAGAACTAACGTGCTACTGTTGATGTGAAAGGCGACTAGCAGGAGAGCTTTTTCTAGTTAGCGAACCATTTTTTCCAACTAGCTGCTACGGGTGTACTTGCAATTCCCTCGCCCCTTCTTATACGCTATTGGCTGTTCGTGCCTATTAAATGTAAATTATTATGGTCGTTATACGCATGCATATGTGCTCGGCAAGAATAATACATGCATAAAGTTTATTATAAACATCATAAAACAAATAATTGCATAGGTTATACTTGCGCAACGGTTGCCAATCGCGCATGACAAAGCTCGTTTTGCGATTACGCTTGTCAATGAGAACGTCTGCAACTTTCCAGACTAGATTGTAACTTTTGTATATGAATCACTGTTTACGAAGTAACTTTTATTAACTATTGAGATTAAGATCTTATTACAGGTAAAACATTAAGTTTGGATCTTAATATATGGTCTTTAAAGATATGGTTGCAGTACAGGCGGTTTGGCTTTAGTATAACATTTAACAACTCGCTTAGATAGAAGATTTCTTCAACAACACGTTTGTGGAATGTACTGGTGATAGATTTAAGCCATTTTCGCCAATTAATTTATATTGCAAATAATGATGCGCAGACAATTCTGAACTAAACGAAAATTATATCCAGGAATACTAACCTATGGGAAATACGAATTTTGACTCATCGAATAATCAGCTGTTTCTTCTTCCAGAATCTCCCTGATAAATTTCAAATATCTCTCTCCTAAAGGAGGAAGAAATCATACCAGAAATTCTTGGTCCAGTGATTTTTGAAGTCATACCAAACACTGAAGCTAAACTAATCTAATAGATGTACAAATAAGTTTCCTATGTTCTTGTTTTAATAAATTTCAAGTTTATTTAAAACATACCTGTTACGAAGCTTAATAATTGAAATATTCACCATTACTATCTATGGGCTCTTCCCACCTAGGAAGCTTCTCTGCAGATTTTTTTGTAGTTTCGAAGCGAAATACTCAACAAACCATTTTCGCACATCTTCAATATTTGGGAATTGCTGACCTGCTAAATACGATTGCATCGATCTGAATACGTGGTAACCAGAATTAGAAGGTGTGTGAAGATTAAGCAGCATGCGGCAAAAGTCCCCGCATCAAGTTCACTTCTTTGGTTGTTTTTGCTTCATAAGAACGGGCGTTGTCCTGAAGCAAAATTACTTTTCGAATTCCACAGCCCGTAAATGCTAAAGTTCCTCACGTGACTTGGTTTGACTAGTTGGGTTTTACATCATTCAGATGTAACAGTTTAGTAGTTTAGTAGTTTGGTCCAGTTCGTAGTAGATGATTCCCTTCCAATCCCATTAAACACACTCTCTGGGATTTCTTTCGTTTAGAGTTATTTTTCAGAACACATTTTTCCATGTAAGCAGATTTCAAATTTTCGATTTTTGTTCTCTTCAGTTAGCTAATGAGGAACCCGTTTTCCTATCTTTCCCATTGCATTTAATCAAACTGAATTTGGTTAGTGACTTATTTCTATCTATACAGCAAGCTCAATTGAATTTGTGTTGGATTTTCGCCTAGGAAACTTTGAATTTATTCGTCCAACACCGCGGAGCTCCACAACGTTCACCGTTTTCAAGACTAATCTTTTCTTTGCTCCAAATCATGCAAACCACCTTCTAACTCTTTCCTAAACTATTGCTTCTTCACCCCAAGGCAACTTAATCATTTTACTAGCTTCAACTATATTTTTTCAAATTCAAAACATAACATGTAGTGCTGTGAATGTTGCTTGCAAACATCCTTCTGTTTACACTTTAAAACACATTGAACGACAGCCTGTGAAGAACCGATGCTTGTATTGCATAAATACTGATGTCATACCTACGTATACCCAAAATGGAGAAACAAATGAACGCGTTTCATTATGGTTTATAAAGTAAACAACTTCAACAGAACGTTGTATGCCCATTGAGTATTTGTAAAGTATGTAGGCATACTAACAGAAAAAGGATTCTTCAAAGCACCTGTAAATATTTTCTTATTTTATGAAGCGTATGTATTATGTATTCTTTGATTCAAATAATTGAATACCATCATTTCTGAGTTAATTAATCAAATTAAGAACATTCTTTATGGCACATAATTTTAAATACACATTAAATTACATCTCGTTCTGAATGTATGTATGTACGTGTTATCATTGATAACTGATTTGCAATTTGTGTTTATCAAAATATGATAAAACTCTTCACAGCATGGTTTCAAATTGATGCCCTTTCTTTTCTAGAGACACATTTAGACGTGTTTTTGAAGAATTGAAAAAATTTGTAATCATTTCTTCCGTAATATCATTAATGTTAACTGTAATTGCATCTTGCAACTCAGGCAATGTATGTACTTCGTTCCTGTATACAGTGTTCTTTAGACAGCCAAAGAGAAAAAATCCAAAGGAGCAGGTCAGGTGATCAAAGAAGCCATCTATTTCTACTGAACAGTCGATCATCATAATAATCGCAAAGTAATTAAATTGTGAATTGTGCTGTGTCAGCAATAGCACCAGTTGAAGGTATTCAAATTGTATTTCATCGTTATGAAATTGGTCATGAAATGACTCTAAGATGAGAGTTCTATATCGTGCGACATTTTTGTATCATAAAGAAAATTGGGCCTATTCTTCTTCTACGTGATATTGTAAACCAAACACGTATTTTAATGTGGTGCATATTATTTTCAATAGTCCATTCCTCGTAGAAAATAGTGCAGGCTCTTATGGGACTATTTGTTACATAACTAACATATAGAACTATCTCGCTTACTATTGCACAATGTTGTCAATATTTTCCAACAATTTGAATGGAGTGAAATAAGCTACATCATGGTGTGCCATCTTATGTCAATGTTATCCGTTGTTTATCTGTTTATTTTTATCGTATTATGTTCTATACTTCTATGCGTATCTAATTTAAAACCGGGTCTCGATGAACAAGCATTGTGAAATAAATCCTAGAAGAAATGTATAAAAGAAATTATGCATGAGCATTGACAAACTATAAGAAAGCAATATAGAGGGTACCTTAGCTCTTTCCATTGCTTGCTTTTATGAAATAAGTTAACCTCCACTTACTCCACGGGTTTTCGATGCTTCTACAAACGTATGCCAAACACTACATCCTAACCGAAGCCCCCTTTTTCAGGTGCAGATAGTGGACTTTGGGAAAACTATTGGCTAAAATCGCATTCTTCTATTTGATCCTCATGATAAGAGATCGGGAATAAGTACATTATAAATTTGTGCAGATACTGACATTACAGAACCTTTTCTATAAACATTGTTTTTCTCTTATGAGTACCTATACATAATAATATTCACACATGAATACATGCTAATGAACACATGCTAATCTTAATAAATAACATACCTGCTGCAACAACATGCTATTACTGGTTTACGCCAAACAGACATTTGGTTATTTCGCATCACATAGAATACAGATTCAAAATAAGAATTGGGAATCGGGAACCTTGAGATCATCTACACATATCCTACAGTTTAGGTTCATATAAATATAGTAATCCAAACATATTTAAAGAAAGCAAAACCCATCTGAAATTACTGAAATCTTGCCTTGGAGAGAGTTTATTGGTTTTGGGAACACAGAACGCACCTATCTATGTCCACATTCTAGCGAAAGGGGGTCAACAATTATTATTATAATTAAAACTAATCGTCAGTATATATTTATATACATGTGTTACGTATGTAACGGTCTGCTAAAAGTAAATATAATAAACGAAATGAAAATTGTTGTGTATGGCGTTTATTTCTACATATACATAATGGAAGGGGAACGAGCTGGTAATAGGAATTCGTGTATAACATGCGATAGACGAATGATATCTCCGTTAGTTAGGTAGATTCCGCGCAAAAGTAAGAATTATGCGAGCTCCTGTACTTCGCATATGCATGTGCGCCGGAGGAGATAACAGGTTGGGCCTATTTGAGATACGCTTGTTAGTCGTAACGTGGCGTTAGTCGCTTGTAGAACATATACGTACTTTTTCGCCAGATCATCGCAGGCGATAATATACCGAAGTCGATTGGGATTATAGTCCTCTTCGGCAGTGAAAGGGCTAATGTCTGTACTGTTAAATGGATATATATCAAGGATTGAAACAATACACAATTCGGTTCGATCATTAAAGACCACGGGAATTCCTGTTAATATAAAAATAAAGTTATTGCATTAGAACTTATATTATGCTTTTCTATTAGCAATTATTGTTTATTTGTTTTGTATTTACAAATTTAAAACAGTTGTTAGCTCGCTACATCGTTTTTTTGTTTATAACTCCGTTTCGAAGAAATAGTTTATTTTGTTATAGCACAAGAAAATAACTTTGTTTAGTTTCACAATATCAACTGATTTCATTTTGACGCTGTTAAAGCTTCGCCCATCGATTTGATCCAAGTAATATATAACGTGCAGGCGGGCACTTATTATTATAGTCGACCACCTAAATCATTGTTTCCTATAACCACTATACTCGCTTCCGCCATATATATGCGAATTTAAAAAAAAACACTAGAGAAATTTCTTTTTTATTATTTCTGATAATGTAGGCAAATTTAGGTAAAAAATACTGAAGATTACATGGTCGTGGTTGCATTGTCCTGACATGCTCAGCACATGTTAATTTCCTTATTGCGCTTTTTAATATGTATTATTACGTTTAAGAACGAGTGTACTCTACCACTAACCCGTCTATTTTATTTTATTCTCCAGGTAAACAAATTAACAGCTTAATTGGCAGAATCGTAGATTACTTAAAAAAACAGAGAATTATTACTTTAAACGGTACCATTAACGATTACGCACAATAATTGTAGGTCATTTTACACATTAAAGTGTCACACCGTAGTAGGTAATCAAGTTTTGTAATAATATGCCTAGTAAGGAAAAATAAATATAAAAATATGGCTATCACAATAAAAGTTCTAAAAACCTATACACATGACTAAGAATTGTATATCTGTATAAAAATAACTAAAAGAAATGGAAAACCATATAAATTCTTTGATTATATTGTCTTACCTGTACATTAAAATATATGCTCACAGAGTTTAGTCAAATCAAACGACTCCTAAAGTGATATATTTACATATCTTCATCATTGGCAGTAATAATAAACCTGTTACAACAACTCCGTTATTTGATCATAATGACATATGATCATATATATCGATTCTTCTACTAATTTATTCAGACCTAATAATTCTTTTCCATTAATTAAGCGATTGTATGTGAAACACTTACTAAAATAATGAATAATGAAGTGTTGCTTTCTATAGTCGGATCACTTTACAAGGTGAGTCTGCAACAGTAGGTTCGATGTTATCTCGTCATGTTGATGGTGTTACGTTACGGCAGCTCGGTACAAAATGACCAAATAGCTTTGTCAAATTAGCGAAGTCGTTAAACCTTGTGACATGATAGCGGCAAATGGATTAACATAATTGTGATTAATTTGATAGTTTTTAAATTGGGGAATGGAAATAATTTATGTAACTTTGTGTCCCTTTAAGTGACAGTCGAAATTCGCTACCACTCGTTTTAATATTTATAACTCTTTCATGTTGTAATACTAACAAATCTGATTATATTGTCATGATAATGTCGTCAAAATTGGTGAATGATCTGAAACACCACATGCTATAAGATTATGTTCAAGGTTATAAGAACATTTCACAAGCAAGACTTTCCTTTTTAATACAATATTATTTTACGGCAATAATTTAATACCTACAACTTTTTGTTAACAAATCTTACTAGTTACTACAATAAACTTGCCAAATATATGCCTCAGTATATCAGTAGAGTAAAAATATGCGTTGTTATAATGGTAGTAATGAACGATGAACTGCGAACTACTAAAAATAATTTTACTGATATAGTTCATTCGAGTCTTTGCAAAGATACGTGTCTTTGAACTAGGTCGTTCGCGAACTACCCATCTCTACATGCAATGTTAATACGAAATTTTTTCTATAAAGTGAGGATTTTCTATCTCACTTCTCGAAAATCACTTATAATTGTTACTTCCTCGCATTGTCCAGTGTATTTTGGTAGTATACATTTTGTACTTTAATTTATTAAACACGCAAGCATGATGCAGTAACAAGCAACCGACAAATTAAGAAATACATATTCAGTTATACAGATGGCAATGTAACAGCTAGTATAATGTAGCAATGTTTCACAAGATCTGATGACTTTGCAGGTGTTATTAGACGTGTATCTACAACGAATATAACAATAAACGTATGTAGATGTTTGTATAATTAATGTGGACAAATAAAAAGAGGAGAAGGTTATTCTTGAGATCACGTGTTTTGAAGTTATTTTTATGAGTTCTAACAGGCATAGTCGTGCAATTATATTACTTACCTGTACAAAGAAAAGCCGAAGTATATGTTTGTTTAAGGAAACATGCACCTTATTTATACGTATTTACACCTTTTGTACATTACCAGGTTAAAAGAATTAAGTTAGTTAACAATGTTTCGGAATAAAAGTTTGTGTGCAAAAGCCGTTTGCAACCATGGATTGATTTGAGATTACAAGACGTGGTCAACACTCAACCGGACATGTACTAATTATGGTAAAAGTCGATTCTAGAAATACTACACGTAATGCAAGTACTACAAGTCCAGATAGATGGTTACAATCAGGACCATCTAGCGGAGATTCTACTTCTTCTATATATTGCACTTCCAATAAACAGATGAAAAACGATATCTAAGCTAATTAAATCCAAGCGGGCGAAGCCGTGGCCACCACCTACTACGAGGACTCCACTGAAGAAAAACAATTTGTTAAGTTAACCAAAAATCAAAGTGTTAATAATTTTTAGGTGAATTCAAATAGTTCTTGTTTAAAGTAAACGTTTCATGTGTTTACTATAATCAAAAATTGTTTGAATCCTTCTAAAAGTGATCAACACTTCGATTGTTCATTGATTTAACAAACTTCCTTTTCTCAGTGTCTTCAGTTTTGCATAAAACCGCATTGCGTACGCCGCCAATGAAATGTTAACAGAAAAATTTAACCTCAACATTAAACTAAACTAATTGTAAAGTTTCATGAAGATACGGTAAGTGATATAGCCACAGTAAATTTTTTAAGTTGACAAGTTACTCTATAGAATAGAATAGAATGAAGCCCAGTCATTGACAAAATTATTGAGCGAAAATTGTTTCTCTCAATAATTTGGTACAACTTTCGGATAAGATTGTACTGCATATTTCATGGACATGGATGCGAGCCTCAACGACGTTCCAAGAGCGGGTCCACAAAGGGCAACAGAAACACATCGTTCCTGTCCAGATTAAGGAATACAGGCATGTGACATACGTCGAAATTGAGACATCCTTAGGCATTTCAAAGACCTCAATCAAGATTCTGCATAATAAGTTGGGGCGTGCGAAAATAAGTATCCCGTTGGCTCCCCTATCTTTTACCAGAAGAACAAAAGGCGGTATTTGGTGCCGAATAGCTTTGAGTCGATTAAACAAAGGAAGATCAAAAACATTTACAGAATCAAGAGTGGATTTACTCCAATGAACTCGAAAATAAACCCCAATCCGCTGTTTTGCTGTTTTAAGATGACGAGAATCCAAGAAAGGTTATGCGTTCGCGAAGAGTGCCGAAAGGGATGGTCCCGATATTCGTCTCAAAATCACCACATATGTTTCCAGAACGACGAATCAACCTTCATCTAAACAGGGTTCACACACAACTCGAAAGACAATTGCGTTTTTAGAGGAGCAGAAGATCGCAAATTCTTATATCATCTTCCGTATAGCCCCGACATAATTCCCAACGACTTTCTTGACGTTCCTAAGGATCAAGGTTATCGGCTCCAGCCGCCGGAAAAAAGTAGTCAATGCCTTTAAATGATTCCGACTCTCGCAACTGAACACTGGGCTGCTTTAACATTTGGTTTGAACGTATCCAAAAGTGTATCAAGCTTTGCGGAATATACTTTGAAAAGCAATAAAGCACTTTGGGCCTATCTACTTTTTGCTTTTATGGCAACCTACATATGTATGTATGTACGTAATTTATAGTCGCTATAGTCCGTCTAAGTTAAAGTGAGCCCTCGAGCAGTGCCGTCAGTGTTACGTGTACATCGGGAGACAAAGATTTAGTGTAACTGCAGGTTACACTAAATCTTTATCATTTGCAGAATGAACCTAATCCTTATGTTTGCAGTTTGGGACTGTACTTGTCAAGTTGGTTGGCGAGGGAGACACGGAATGAAAGGAATTATTGCATGACTTCAGACTTGAATCTGTTGGAGCTCTTTTTGGGATGACATCTTGGCACTATCTCTTCGTGCTTATATTTTCTTTTCTTCAGCTTCGAAGATATTTCTCACGTCCATCGTCTAAAGGCTATTTTTTCTCTTTCTATAATTTGGTAATTCACAAAATACTCAGATCCGTGTTAACTGGCATTAAAATGTCACTATTTAGCAAAATAAAATTCTAATAAATGAACAACTGCTACATAAACCCATAACAGTCTAAAAATCGAAAGTAATTTCGATTAGTCGGTTCTCCTTCCTTTCTCTCTTTTTACTTTCAACGATGCCAATAAACTAACATACAATTACAGTCACGTGTAAAAATCCATCACCCATACTCGCCTGTCACTATCGAAAAAAAAAGTGGAACAACCTAGTTTGCGATCTAGTGCATAACATTAGGTAATGTATATTACACAGCAATCGCCTTTAGTTGTCATTCAAGAGGCGATGTCGCAGTTATTTCACATTCACGTCCTGATGCCGATGGAATATCGCATTGAAGTTTGTAAGAATGTGGCGGCGTAGAGAATTTTAATTTGTGCGAAAACGCAGCATCAACAAGACACAAAGTAGGCTGGCATTATTGTACAGAGACATGTTGACATATTGATATTTATTTGGTCAGAGAACGTGTTTATAAATAAATGTATTTTTAACAAACTGGAATGTCAAAGTTGTGGACACTGTATAATAACGTAATAATGAGTTTTAAAAAACTTGAAAAGACATCTAAAAAATAGGTCACGATATTCTCCAAAAATAGGGGGCATCAGATGGGAAGAACTTGCACCGCAAATTAAAATTTTATGGTAGTAAATCACACATAAAGTTTACACTAACATTGATGCTTTGTTCAACCGCACATCCCAGCTCTTACTTTGCAGAAGATATGCACATACGTGCATATTGTGCATACATTTCAATGCTCTGCATAATAAAATAAAAATATTATTAATATTCAAATATGCAAATATCGACGAAACAAGTTGCTTTAAACTTATTTCAGCTCTCCAAGTTAGATATTTTGTAATTAAAAGCGCCAAGCATAATGTCTTATATGTACATATCCGTCTCATTTCAATTATAATAGATATATTTCTTATCGAAAACGATTTCTGCCAATATCCGGCACATAAAAGAATATTTAAAAATATATAAATACACTTTCGGCATCACACAATACATCTGATAGTGTAGCCACAGACAGCGTCACGCACCGAAAACTGTTTCGTGCTACTAATCGCTCATCGGTGTACAACGGAGGAATACCGGAGAAATATTACATTGCGCTAAACATTGACTTCTCTGTACTGTAGAGTTTTAATTTTCAATCCAGAAAAATTCATTTATATTCCAAATTGAATAATTTAGAGCAAAATAAACGATTTTTTAAACCTCAATGATGGTGCGTCTGCCGATGCCGCCTTCTTCCGACCCCAGATCGTCCACTTGGTCCTCTGCTCTAATGGTATAACTATGCATTAGGCTTCCTTCACGTTGGATGACACAATCGGTAGCGATCACTTTCCATTAACGATTTAATTTGTGCGATCTAACTCCTAGCTTTACCCTAACTTTTTAATTAGAAGAAAGAAAATTGGAGCAAATTTTCCTTAATTATTTCACAGAGCATCAAAATGTCTCCCCTGCTGAGTATGAAGAGCGTTCTAGCATAGTTAAGCTTCAAGAACAGCTTATCATACTGTTCAAAGGTTCTGGTAATATGATAGCTTATTTAATTGCCAAAGAATTCATTTCCCAGTTAGGTCTTACTTCAGGGCCTTTTCTAACAGTCGCTAGCTTCGGACTATGTTCCCAGTTTTCTAAGCTTTCCTGTATTCCGGAAACCTATAGTGCCAGTGTCGTCGAAGATTTTGCTCTCCGTAATTATATTCAACTATCTCAGAAAAATACAGAAGCCTTCGATTGCTTACAGTCTTCTCTTAAACGTCGTAGTTACCGTTCTCGAACCCCTTCGTTAGTATATAGTTTCAGAAGGTTCTTGGTTTCAGAAATTTAATTAATTCCGAATTAATCGTCAGTAATTTCAGACTGAGTAACCTCTCCAATTTTATATATCAATAGGTACCTTTTCTCAAGTCTTTCCTCCCAACCTTTCTTCTTGCGGAAGCATTTTAGAGGATCTCTTTGAAGATTACACTTGTCAATAAAATTTCAGATTTATTTTGTCCCACGAGGTAAAGTTGGTGAACTTGGTAGTACTTTTTACATTTATTTCATATCTGTTTTCAGAATTTTTCTATCAGGCAGGGTTTCAGAGTGACAAAGAAAAGATATTTTGTGAAAGTATATATTATAATATGTGTATAAATCATGAAAAAATGACGCACAGAGTGATATATTTACTTGGAAAATATGCTGATATATTACTTTCGGCTGTACTTTGCATCAGAAACATCTGTCTTCAGCGTCCAGCAATAGTCTGCCAACATAGAAGGGCTCCATTTGCTTTGGTATCATCAGCACTTCCATCGTCGCTTAGTGTCATGGTTGGTTAGGTTGGTTAGGTACTGGTCTCAGTGCAGATGGAATATTAGGATATTTTATAATATGTTTGGATTTAGAAGTCCTGCCGCTTATATAGTAATCGGTAATGTAATCTGATGGTTCCCTCCAAATCATAGGAATAGAAAATGGCATATGTCGTTTACCTTTTGCCTGACACACGTAGCACAGCACTCACAGCTCACACAGCTCTTAGCACACAGAGGTGTGAAGGACCGTTTTTGATATTTATTTAAATGTCAATTCGCAGCAAATGCAGCAAAAAGAGTTCTGGTGATTTACACATTTCTTTGGCATTTTTACAGGTGATCAAATGTTCGCGGTTTCACTACAATAGCTTTAACGCACCACATGCATGTAGCTTGATCAGTTCCGAGCTCTAGACAACTGATATAATGTCAAGACATGTTCTCTTATACTACTTATCTATGCCTACATATTTTAGGTGCATAAGCGAATATCCCGGAACATAACAACTAAGGGTGATGGAGATATTCGGAACACATAATTGATTTCAGCATGCAAAAGTATATGGGAATCAAGCATTTTTGTGCTTGGGTCAAAAATCTTGTTAACCGGTGTTATCTGTCCAAACATTGGCAAGGTCATCAAGTTTTCTTCACGGAAGATCACAAACACTTTTCTCCTAGATCAGCGTCGGTAGGAATCTTTTCTCCCACTTCCAAGCTCACCTTATTTGTTTCCACTTGCCAATTTGGCTTTACTTTTACAGCCGAGCGAAGTGCCATTTAGCCACAATTCTCTACATTCGTCTAAATACGCGAATAATATAATATTTTGCGATTGTAGAAATGCCCTTTCGGCCTTAGAACACAGCGTCTTACGACCACTCGCATATTATCTTTCTCCTTAAAGATCTACTTTCTCAAGCGCACTAGGAAAACATAAACATGAGTTTACATTAGATACCAGGGCATAAAGGCAGATTTTTTTGCAAAGCTTGGCAGGTTCAGCCCAGGATACAATATTCAATTAGACTTCTCAGACTTTCTTCCTATTTTAACAGATGAATTAAAATCCTCTTGGTCTTAATTTTGTGGGAATCCTCCGCATTTAGAGGTAGATCTTATTCGAGAGTTCAGGCTTCTATCACGAATTCCCCGTGATGATTCAGGACCCTTTTATCTCTAACAACTTATCCGTATCCTTTATGTGGAGAATTAGAGGATATAAATGACATTCTACTCAATTGTAGTCTTAGTGTCCAGACATTAATCCTCTCACTTTAGATCTTATTGATTTAGGTTTCTTTCCCCAATATACATATAATTCCTAGGTTTCTTTATTCATGCAACTTCAAAGATTACACTTGTTTGTATGAATTCCTTACTAAAAACAGTACCCTGATATAATTTCCTTTAATCTTTTATTCTTACCTTTTTGTGGTGATTGGTACCTTAAATATCCTAAAGTTCCTTTTAAGGGTTATGTCATGAGTCACCCGAGTCCCGGCTCGAGAAGAATTCATTCACATTTTCCTATTTCTCGCCGCAGTCCATTTATTCATAATAAACTAGTGGTGAGCCTCTGGTGTTCGAAAAGAATATATCTGATTCATATGACAATTTACACATTTAGAAGAAATAGGATAAAAATTAAGAAATTTGTCTCAACTCTGCATGAGTTTCACGAAACCTTCTTACAGTGAGCCCATTCTTTGCTTTTTTTTCTACTTCCAGGAGTATGTTTGAAATGTCTAGCGCATTTTTGGCGAATGTATTTTAAAATTTAAACGTTTTACTCTATACCCCTTTTGTAAGAAACTTTTTCTGAAGTGAAACACCCCGATAAACCAAGGTACCCTATTCGGAGAGAGACCATTTTTTTAATACTACTCACAGCTTAAGGAGTTCAAATTCCGTTCTAACATCCTACAACAATAACACTTTATTGACGACCTTTGCACGTTTGCTTTAAACAAACAACATTAATTCGTAGTATATTCACAGATGTGCAGATAACATATAAAACATATCCACTTATATAAGCAAATATGTATGGACTCTTAAATATTTCCTTTTGTTAAAGTAATAAATCAATATGTGACTCCATATTTATATGCGAGTACATACTCAAATATTTGCAAAAGTTCAACGCTAGTTTTTCGTGTAATGTAAAAATTAACAAAGCTTTGAATTATCCAGACTTATGAAATGTCTGGTAATTGAAAAGTTTCCATCAATGAAGGAAGTTCCAATGCTCAAGGAAAAAGTGAACTGCTTAATAATTTTGCAAGCAGATGTCGTTCTGAAATAAAAATATGATACAATGTTAGAACTTTTTGTGTAGAGTAATGCTAAGATAAAAATAAACGTCGCGAGGGTACAACACAAATATTTCATAGATGACGTAAAGTAAAGATAGTGGCGGCTTAAGCAAGAATCATGAAAACGCGCCAGCAGCGTTTATGTCTGCCACACATACCAATCTTAAATCAAGATTTTCTAATGCGATAGATTACAATATATTGATTTGGTTTTTCTTATATAAAAAAGCAAATAACTACGTAGGTAATCACTACTTGAAGATATTAATTTGATTAATTAATTAATTCAAAGGATATAAATAGACGGAAAACAATATTCTAATGGCCACTATGTGAGTAAACTTGCAAACATTACTCGCAGTTTGTCAACAAATACGATGGAACCACAATGAGAATGTTAAATGTTAAATTTCCCATATAAGCATACCATAATATTCAAATCGCATTTGTTAGTCGACTACAAGTAAAATGTGTTTGTTTCAGTGACAGTACTGCTATGGGGGAGAGAGTGGAACACATAAATACAGGACCGGACTTAGTGGGTGTAAACGTTGAAAGACCACCTCTGTTAACGCAACAATCTACTATATGGGCGAGAAGGCAGCAAGCTGTTTCCGTGCGTCACGCTTACAAACATTACGGAAGCAAAAAGAAACCAAACCATGTACTTACCAACTTAAATATGACCGTGGCAAAAGGAACGATGTAAGTGAAATGCCAAATTACGTTAGCTTTTTATTTCACAGATGTCCCTGAAACTTAAATTTCAGATACGGTCTGTTAGGAGCATCAGGATGTGGTAAAACTACACTCCTTTCCTGTATAGTAGGTAGGCGGAGGCTAAACGATGGTGAAATATGGGTGTTAGGTGGCAAGCCGGGAACTAAGGGATCGGGAGTGCCGGGTAAAAGGGTAGGGTATATGCCTCAAGAAATCGCCCTTTATGGCGAATTTTCTATCAAAGAAACTATGATGTATTTCGGGTGGATATTTGGAATGGCGACCTCAGAGATCAACGACAGATTAAAGTTTTTGCTTAATTTCTTAGATCTTCCAGGAGAAAATCGTCTAGTAAAAAATTTGAGGTATAACTATTAAAATAGGATGTAATCGTACGGGAACGACTTTTTTTTTAATATTACAGTGGTGGTCAACAAAGACGTGTCTCATTCGCTGTTGCCTTAATGCACGATCCGGAATTACTAATTTTAGATGAGCCTACTGTAGGTGTTGACCCGCTATTACGGCAAAGTATCTGGAATCATCTAGTACAGATTACCAAAGATGGCAACAAAACTGTCATCATAACCACCCACTATATCGAAGAAGCAAGACAAGCGCATACAGTAAATGAGTTTCACAAGAATTAAATCACTGTCGGAAACTAATATTCTTTCCTTCATTTTCCGTTTAGATTGGTTTAATGAGAAGCGGTCGTCTGTTGGCTGAGGAGTCTCCACAAGTCTTACTTTCCATTTACGGGTGCCAATCTCTTGAAGAAGTTTTTTTGAAACTGTCGCGCAAGCAGGGCCAACTCAACAATCCAGTAGACAACACTGAAAATAATATAAGCACCGCCGCTTTGAATTGGGATAAGAAAAATGATTCTATCTATGTTACGGAAGAAAGCGGTGTCGTAGGATTAAATTTTCATCAAAGTAAAGAAGTGCTTATTAATGACGGATCCAACGGACATTTAGATGTATTTATTTTTAATATCGAGAAATATCTTGATTTACATTTTATTTTTTATATAGGTAAAAACCCTTTCCCCCTCATTCACATCAAAAACCAACAACCCCTGTGAGGATTGCAGCGAATGTTCCAGCTTCACTTCATGGGGTAAAATTAGGGCGTTGCTACAGAAGAACTTTTTAAGAATGTGGCGCAACGTGGGAGTTATGTTATTTATTTTCGCATTACCGGTGATGCAAGTAATACTGTTTTGCTTGGCTATAGGAAGAGACCCAGTCGGATTGAAGTTAGCGATTGTTAACCATGAGGCCCCATACTCGAACATAACATACCAACATTGTCCCTTCGATTACGGTTGTTCGACGCAAAATTACAGCTGTAGATACCTAAACCACTTGAAGAATGACACCATTGTGAAGGAGTATTATAAAGATCCCGAATCCGCCATAGATGCTGTTAAAAGTGGGGATGCGTGGGGCGCTCTGTACTTTACAGAAAATTTCACGGACGCTCTAGTTGCTAGGGCGGGTTTGGGTAGAACGGCGGACGAAGAAACGTTAGATCAGAGCGAAGTCAGGGTATGGCTTGATATGTCGAGTAAGTAAAAAAATATATATTTGGAGTGAGATCTTCTACATTTAATTTATATAACAGATCAACAAATTGGAATCATATTACAACGAGATCTGCAGCTTAGTTACCAAGATTTTGCTAAAAGCATCTTAGAATCCTGCAAACAAAATCCAGCTATCGCTGATGTACCTATAGCATTTAAGGAGCCAATTTACGGTTCCAGTCAACCGTCCTTTACCGACTTTGTTGCTCCCGGTGTTATTTTGACGTAAGTACCGTAATAAATATTACACAAACATACCATCTATTAGAAGGTAATGGACCTCCATTACCTCCAGGCGGTCCACCGAGCAGAATTTAAATCTCTCAGGTTTTCCTGTTTTAAAACTAACATGTTCAGCTTTGGCACTTTAAAATAGGACTTATCCACGAACTATAGCAGGGATTAACATCGTTAAGCGGTTTTTAATCGAACTATCTTTACTTTCCAGGATCGTTTTCTTCTTGGCAGTGGCCTTAACCTCATCCGCCTTGATCGTTGAAAGAACCGAGGGTCTACTGGACAGATCTTGGGTAGCAGGTATGGGTGTTTTACACGTTTATCGTATAGATCTGTTTTAATAATCTTTTCCGTTTCCAGGTGTATCACCAGGAGAAATATTATTTTCTCACGTGGTTACGCAATTCGTGGTCATGTGCGGTCAAACCGCTCTGGTTCTCGTATTTATGATGCTCGTCTTCGGCGTCCAATGTAAAGGCGACATAGGCTGGGTCATCATCATAACGATACTGCAAGGATTGTGCGGCATGTGCTTCGGTTTCGTCATCTCAGCAGTGTGCGAACTGGAGAGGAACGCGATTCAATTAGCACTCGGGAGCTTTTATCCAACACTGCTGTTGAGTGGGGTGATCTGGCCCATAGAGGGTATGCCAACGATATTGCGATACATCGCGCTATTCTTACCGCTAACGATGGCAACTACGTCGTTAAGGTCGATGCTAACAAGAGGCTGGAGCATAATTGAACCAGACGTATATTATGGTTTTATATCAACCATAGTTTGGATAGTACTTTTCCTATCGATAAGTATAATTGTGTTAAAAATGAAGAGGGGATAGATATGCTAAGAAGTGTTGCGCGCATTGACTCACAGCAAAAGCAATGACGATTATTAAAAAAGAATAGTCAAGTGAATAAATTTACAATATGATTTTTAAATATAACAGCGAATTAAATTAAAATAAGACACCAATAAACATATCGATTTAGTTTGGTATCTGGAAAACGTACATTTATTTGTCATTTGCTAATGATTATCGCTCAAAACAAAACGAAAAATATCATCCCAACAATATAATTCAATTAGATCGGTGAATATCTAAAGTTATGATATAATATTCGTTTATATCACTTTATCTTTATTTATACCTGTATTTTATTGTAATGAAATCGTGATTTTCTTTTGTATGTTTATGTTCGTACTATAGACGAGTGACAATTTAATATTATTTTGGAGTGGTAGACAACAGGTACATAGAAAAACTTTTCATACATTCCTTGCCTTGTAATTTACCGTTAAAATGAAGATGTAAAGGGTGCACCTACATTAAATAGGTGAATGCAGCGTAATTTTGTATCTATTTCGTAGACAACTAGGCAAATAGTTTATAAATTTCAAAAAAAAACAAAAAAAGCGTAAACGGTTTTTATATCCATGACGAGGCATATCGTTCAGGAAAATTTGCGTAAAGGACGCTACTAATTGACTACGTTAAAAAAGGAAGATAGCGGTTTTGTAATAAATTCTGTCTCTTCGGGGCGATATGTTGTCAATATTTAGTATATGATAATATTCAGAGTGCTCAAGTGTTTAGTCTTTATCTTGTTAACGATAATCAAATAATTATAATAAGGTAATGTGATGTACAATTTGTTACAATAAACGAATTATGCAAAAAATATATATTAAATGGAATCGTTTTATTTTCCCATTTTAAAAATATATTTCCCGTTCACTACAGTCCACTGTTTAGCAACCTTGGAGTGATTACAACATTTTACTAAATTTACTGCACCATCCATGGAGAGTCCAATTTTGTTAATATTGGATATCCACTCTACACATATTTCATTAAAATCTTTATTACTTTTATAAACAAAATGGAGTTATCACTACCGCCACATACATACCTACATCTCACCGTTTGCAGTTCCTGGATATTGACATCTTTCAAGACCGCTTATTCACAGGTATGTGAAATATACTTAAGAAAACATTTATATGAGAAATTAACTGTTCATGAACTGACTACCTAAATTGTCAGAGCAGCAACCATTGGAAAGGCACGGGGGCACCATTGGAAACACACGGGAATATGTCCTGTTTATCCAAAGGTATTTTCAGAAGAATATTTTTACTCTAATACAGACACGGTCCAAGAAGGCATGGGAATCCATGTAAATACAAAACGAAAATTTAAAAATCCAATAAAAATCGATCGATTAAGACAATGTGATTATTACCCCGTCTACCTCTGGTGTCAAAGTTACATTTAAGAAAAATTTCTCCATTGCCCAGTGCTTCAGCTAGATCCAACGGAAGAAGATCAAATAGAAGACCGCATTCAACCATCGTAACAGCGACGCCTCTAAAAAAAGTGTTAGGAGAAAAAGGCTTGAAGCAACCGCAAAAAATAGCAAACGTTGGACCTCCAATAAAAATGGCAACACTATTAAAAATAAATAATTTAAGAAAAGATTATTCGAAAGTTCATCTGATGAATCGTCTTGCGACGAGCGTTCTTTAGAAAGCGAATCAGAAACATTTATACAAGGCAGCGAAAATGACGTCTGCCTGTATTGTGAAGAAATTGGGCAAGATAAAGAAGTATAGGTCTGGTGAATGTCTTGTAAAAGTGGGCACATTTTGCGTACACAGTATTGGAGAATGGCGTCATATTTGACAAGACATTAACTTGGAATCCGCATCTGGAAAAGGTATCCCAAAAGGAAAGGTTCTACTTATGGTCTTGTCTCAAGGTATGTGTAAAGTCTTGGGAGTGATCCCAAAACTAATTCACCGGTAGTATGTGGTGGTAATACGCCCAACCATCACTTATGGGACAATAACCTAGTGGCGGAAAACACAACAAGCTATGGTCACAGCATAGAAATTATGGGAGTAATTTCTTCCACCCCGGTTTGGCATTAGAAACTCTTCCGGATCTCCCGCCCCTGCATATTGCTTTCGAAAGGGGGCCAGATTAACTATATTTCGCCTCTGGCATATAGCGAATCAATCACTGCGTACACATGTGTTTTTGGCAAATAAGCTGCTAGATACGGTTGTCTCCGACGGCATTCTGGGAATGCTAACTGACTTGATGTGCGCACGACACATGATCGACACATTCTTCATTACCACGTACCCAAATAGAGAGAAATGGAGATGTTACGTAGCTAAACTGACGCAAGCAGACACCTGCTGGTTTACAGATGTTTCGAAAACACAGCAGGGCGTTAGCGCAGGAATATTCTGCAGTAACTCGAGAGTTGAAACAACTTCGGGCAATTTTTGCGAGTTAAATCTATGCCGTTGATATATGCGCAAGAAAGACTTTGAAAAAGAAGCCTCAAACACAAATCAATAAAAAGATTTCAGCGACACTCAGGCTGTATTGAAAGCGTTGGAGGCGTACCAATGCAAATCCAAACTGATCGGAATCTGCAAAACAATTCTAAATACAATAGAAGCGGCTGCTAAACTAACTCTAATCTGGGTGTAGCCACTCCCTCATTCAGGACAATGAAAGCCTACACTCGCAAAAAAAGTGTTTCCAGAGTCCAGAACCTGCAATTGGTATATCAACTTCGATAGCCAAACAACAAATTAGTTTCTAGTTAAAACAAAAAGTACATATTCCAACATTGAAGCAATTCTCCTGGTTTGGTACATGCGAAAGAGTGCATGTCACCTAATCATGCCAGAACCAGAAAATTACTAGAACTTGACTGTAAAAGGGTAAAGTTCTGTGTTTGCAGGTCACTGCAGACTCAGAAAACACCTACACCGAATCGGGTTTGGGGAAGAAACCGAATGCTGACTGTGTATGGAGAACGAAGAAACAGTAGAGCACGTTACGGCCACACGAATCAAGTACTCCATCTTTGGTAAGGAAATTACTTCAATAGCTGACCTAAAGGATTCCTCATTGAACAAGATTTTGAACTACCTTAAGGGCCTGGACTCGTTTGATGAACTCTAAGATGGCATCCGTTCTACAATAAGACCCCAGGCCGTTGTAGAAAGGACGCATTAACGGACCTGGCGAATATCACCCCACCAACAAGTAAAGTAAGGAAAAGTTC
Source organism: Osmoderma eremita (assembly GCA_031763485.1). Taxonomy (NCBI): domain Eukaryota; kingdom Metazoa; phylum Arthropoda; class Insecta; order Coleoptera; family Scarabaeidae; genus Osmoderma; species Osmoderma eremita. Next base: position 6,917 of record JARFOC010095712.1, on the reverse strand, counting down.
GGGGCTTCTGTTGCAGAATTGAAAATGCTTTAAAATTCAACAAAAAAAAACGCGTCAACGTCAATTAAATCAAAAATACTAAAAAGAGATGGCCATGCAAACCGTAACCCACAGTATGGCCTGTCATAGAAGTAGACAGTTAAAATGTCAAGGGTGCCGAACCAATCGTCCGCCGCAGGTAGTTCGACAAGCAGATCCACTAACGTAGTTACTAGAACACCAAATGTATCCGATACACCGTCTAGCGGCGTCAAATCTTCGGCCAGACCGCTCCATCCTGTTATCGAAATAGAACATGCCTATAAACACTTCGGATTATCGAAAAAATGGCACCAAGTAATGAAAAACGTAAATCTTATGGCCTATAGCGGAGAAGTGTTAGTCTCTTAATTTTTATATTTCTGATATTCAACGTCTGCCTACTTATTTCGATTTCAGGTATGTATTGTTAGGTCCTCACGGCTCTGGAAAAACCACAATCTTAAATGTGATCTTAGGTATTTACGGCTTAAATCATGGATTCGTGAAGGTATTTAACTTTTTCAAATAAAGGCAATCGAGTTAGCAAACAATTGATTGCAGGTTTTCGGAGTACCGCCGGGACAAACATCATATGGTTGTCCTAGTCCCCGTATAGGCTATACGCCGCAATCGAAGGGATTATTCGACCAAATGACTATTAATGAAACATTCAAGTACTACGGGAACATGTTGCGATTGAAGCCTAAATACATTACCGAAAGAATATCGTTCGTAAGCGACTTGTTAGCTTTACCGCCTGGAAATACGTCTGTCGGTCATTGCACTGAAACGGAGAAAAGACAGATATCATTTGGCGTAGCTATTTTGCATGAACCTGAAATGCTATTGCTAGATGAACCCTGTCAAGGAGTAGATCCCGTACTTGGAACAAAGTAACACTCCACTTAACGTCATTTCAACCATTTTAACCAAAATATTACTTTCCGATTGTAGTATCTGGGACCATTTACAGAGTTTAGTCAAGAAAGGTGTAACCATATTCGTTACGACGCAAAATTTTTCCGAAGCAAGCAAAGGGAATCGCATCGGCATCCTCAGAAGTGGATACCTTCTCATGGAAGGAACTCCCTCTGAATTGATCAGCGATTATCAGGAAAAAAATTTGGAAAGTCTTTATACGTCTATATACTCGTTAAAAATTAGAAAAGACACTACCATAACGCAGAAGAAATCAATACATGAACATCCACGAGTGAGACTCGAACGCCTCCCCGAGACCAAATCCGAAGGTTTCATTTATGTCGAAGATGTAGCCGACAGTAAACCAAAATCACAGGAAAAAGATTTGCTAAAAACCAGACGGAAGATCAAATGTACGTACTTAAAACGATTCTTAAAAATTCTGCCGAATTGTAAACGATTGGGAAGAGTTTTATTGCGAGATATACTCATCACCGCCAGGTGTGGCACTTGGTTACTCAGTATATTCTCGATACCACTCGTACTGGTAACCATCTTTAGTTATACAGTAGGGCATCAACCAACAAATTTATATGTAGGAATAGTTAACTTTGAAGCGACTGAAAGCGAGTGTCAGAATAGTCCCCATAAATACATTAGCTGTCAGGTTCTGCAGCAAATCGATAAACATGTAATAAACACTCTGTACTATGAGAATTATAATAAAGCTGAGGAGGACGCTTTTAAACTGAAAGTATCAGCAGTACTGATCGTGGGTGAGAAATTTACAAATCAACTGATGAGGACCATGGCAAACATAATCATAAATAAGATGGCCTTAGAAAATCCAGATACCGCTCAATTAATACTGCGTTTAGATATGACTAGCAGAATCCTAGCAAACACAATCGAGCACGAGATCAAACGAGCCGTGGAAAAATACTTGGAAATAGCCACAAACGATACCAAAGTTCAAAACGCCACAATAGGTTACCCGATGCGCGTAAGTTTTTGAACCACTCAGATGTTGATTGCTTAGATTTGCAAAATGTAGTTTTTCACAGGTCGGTACACCAATTTTCGGTCATGAAAATTCAGCAGATACAGAATTCATATGTACAGGACTAAGTGTCGTCTTCCTCTACCATTTGGCGTCCTTTCTGGCGTCTGTTACGTTGATTACCTACAGAACTTTTAATTTAGCTGTTAGAGACTACGTCGCAGGTTACGATTTTTTTTAACTATTTGCAATACATTTGTTCGAACCTTCATTCTTTCTCGTATACGTATACGTAATTCATTATTCAAAGCAGCGGTTCCCAAGCTTTTTGGTGAATCCAGTCTTTCCCAAAGCGATTTATGACAAATTCTAACAATAATATCCAATAATGTTCTTGGTAAAAATAAATAATACATTTTAGATCACTAAAATATGTACCTCACGGCACCTTTGTGAGAAAGCACGCTTTAGGAGCCACTGATGAAAGGGTGCAGGTGCAACAGACACGAAACTCACTTTTTACAGAATGTATAAGTATTTGTAATCTTTCATGTAGTATACTGAAAAACCCTAAAAATTATAAGATATTTCACAATTTGTTAGCAAAGATGATGCTCGGGAACATGATGTTACATTATCTGTCACACAAATGTTTACCAATCCATGATTCCTTCTTGTACGAACGCCAACAACCATAGATATACTGGGACAAAATAACATACATACCTATATAAGTCAGATATTTGACAGTTTATGATTCTTTTTTAATAATTTCTTAAATTTAATGCTAAGTAACTAGTTTTTTAACAGCAATTGGGGCCAATCAGCAACACACAAAACAGCACACAGAAAACAAAATACTTATACTACCATCTCTAATGAAAGAAAAATGTTCATGTTGTATGGCAACTATGGGGCAATTATTAGGATTCTTATGTATAAAATGCAGTAGCATCGCCCTTAGATTTTATGACCGCTCGATATCGGTTGGGCATTGACTCAACTAAGAACCTGTACTTTTTAGGAGTAAATCTATTTCAAAGTAGCTCTATTTTGGCTTTAACTTCCGGTAATGTCCGTTGCGGGTGTGTTTGAATATTCGCCAACATTTAACTTCGCGGTACTTGGTAGCAGATTATTTTGCAATGTTTGTTGATATTTCGCAGTATTCATGGTACCGTCAATTAATTCAAAGCATCCTGAAGCTGTCACGCAGCCCCAAATCATCGCTCCTGTAAGACATTTTATCGTACGTTTTAGGCAATCCCAGTGGAAGAGCTCATCTTTAGTAGGCGTTTGCCACCACCAACCATCCAACACATTGATTCGTCCCTAAAAATTATTCCGGACCAATCTTCTACCGACCAAAATAGTTTAGTGTTTGCCCATGCGAGCCTGGCTTTCTTTTGTTTCGCTGTCAACACAGTGGCTTTTCCTTTGCTATAAGAAAACTATTTTATTTAAAATTCACTTTCAAATTGAATTTATAATTCAACCTTATAAAACTTGAGTCTACCTTTATGATTCCACTGGCGACAGCATTCCCTTGACATATTTAACCCAGTTTCGTGACTGCATTCACCCGTAATTTGCGATAAAGTATTTCTTCAGCCTTTTTTGAATAGTTTTACTAATAGTCTCTTATTCCTATAAGAAACTATTCTTGGACGATCCGGACGTTTACCTTTCTTAGCGAGGATATTTCCCGTTTCTCCATAATGCTTAATTATATTCTGCAATCTGCACTGTAGTTTTAGGAATATTAAGTTCGTCCGCCAGTTCACGTATTGTTTATTGCAATTTTTAAGTACTAACTCACGAATTTTTTAACTTGTACAGATGCCACACACCATTTTGTTCAATAAACGCAGGAATTCACTCAACACGATAAGAAAACTATTGCCGATTAAACTGAGGTTTCGTTCTCCATTGTTGTCGCAGCCTGGTGGTCTTATCCTGTTTTTTTAACAGTTACTTTATACTGCCCCAATATTTAGTTGCCGCACAATATGAACAGGATCCGGTGGCCTGAAATAGTTAAAAATAAAAACAAAAATACCATTACCACCTTGAAGAACTTCAGATACGTATTTCGGCAACTAAGTTGCCACCCTCAGCAGAATCTACCAAGGAAAATAATGTGAGGCGTAGCACTCTGGAAGATATTCACCACATATCTTCCAGTGTCCTGTGTGGTGCACATTTTAAATTATTTTTTAATCTGCTTGCTTATAATTAAACGAATTTATTCACAATGATAACAGACAAGGAAGTACTACTGTACTTGCAAACACCAAACTAAAAGATTAGAATTTCCTTATTCAATACTCAATAATAACTAAAACAATCTAAAAAATAACATTTTAGGTGTTCGTGTCATCGAGTCGATACTTTCACAGATGATCGTTTATGGTATATTGTTATTCGTTGAAGCCGTACTTATGTATATTGTTTTAATAGTAATTAGAAGTTTACCAATGCAGGGTTCTTTGCCTTATTTAACTTTGGTTGCTGTTGTCCAGATCTGGTGCGGCGTGAGTTTTGGTAAACAATGAACTTGAAGTAATAAATCATTTCTTATTAACACTAACTTGTTTTCAGGATTTTTTATTGCTAAATTGACGAAAACAAGTGTACAAGCAATGTGTGTGGTATTCTGCTGCTTGTGTACAAGTTTAATACTGTGTGGTAAGATTTTAAATAATATGTCCCGTCGCTACATACATATAAGATAACCAAAATATTTTCATTTAGGGGTTCTTTGGCCTCTTAACGGTCAACCTCATTGGTTGTTAACGATGGTAAAACTATTACCGCAAACGCAAGCAATTTGCGCGGTAAGATGCATAGTTCAGAGAGGAATATCGATAAATAACGAAGAAGTTTATTTAGGTGTAATAATTCCATTGGTTTGGCTGATTTTATTTGTTTTATTGACATACCTACTTACTAAATAAGTTAATAGAATAGCATAAGGAGATTCCAAAAATGTAGTAAAAACAAAATGTATAAACAATATTTTATTAGTAGTTTGTTTTATTCTTCACTAATAAATAATAATTATTAGCGGTGTTGGAACATAATAATAGTATCCAGAGTCTATTACCTATACCTAATCACATTACATTTATCAGTGTTAGCTTGTGCTTATAGAAAAGTCACAGGAAGATCAAGATTACTCTGAAAACGAAACACATTAGAGGCAGTTGTAATCTCAGTAAAAAGTTTAATATCATCGGCAAAATCGAGGGAAACGCAATCGATCTTAAGTAGTAAATCATTTATGAATAACAAAGGTCCAAGCTAGATCCGTGAGGAACTCCAGAACACATAGCAAAATTTCCAGAGGTGTATCCATTGTGCGATACATAGCAGCGTCGTTGATCTAAGATCTAAGAAGAGCGATGAACGCAGATACAAAACCATAGGACTTAAACTTACTCAGAAGCATTTTGTATTTTATTTTTTATTATATTTTCACTTAAACATCCACTTTACCGGATATATGATTTATTCGTTAGAATAACGTGTAATTTTATATTATTGCATCTAAAAATTAAGTGGAATTACATAGCGAAATGTAAGAAGTTACAAGAACCTCCGTATACCGTGTGCGCGATAAGTGTGATGTAGTCACCCCATGACACGCGAGCTCGACGCAACAGAGTACAATAGGAGGAGGAGCAGGATAAACAATACAGCAGTTATTACGAAAAGAATTCGTAATTAAAAACGCCCATTTGTAAGGAGAATATCACATTTCCACTAAATGAAAATGTTAATTTAAGAGACCGAAAATTGTGAAGTATGATTGTATAAACTTAGAAAAATCTTTTTATTAGTAAGTAGGTGTAAACTAAAGGTGGTTCAAGTATAAAACACCTTTACTCAAACCAATGAAAGAAAAAAAATATTTAATTTTTGTAAGTGCTCAAAATATCTCTTCTCGGAGGAATAAAATGATAAATTTCTGTAAGCAATCAACTCTTCTCTTCAAAAGGGATAGTGAACTATTCTCAGATAATACAATAAATAAATAAGTTACGTTCAAAACCATATCCGATTCTAAACAAGCAATATCCTAATTTATTCACAAATTCTGTTTCAACTCTTGCTAAAGCTGCACGTGGAATGTTTCGCATGCATTGAATAACCTTACTACGTAGTCTGTGACGTAGTTCAACGATATTACGGGTTCTTTCAGAAATTTCATAAATAGGAGATTAAACATAACCCTATTAAGATCAAGATCAAGTGACTAGGCGGTTATTAATGTTTCTGAGTGCTCATTTGAGAATTTTGTGATTGTGGTTGACAATGGAAAATTTTAATTGAACGCTTTGAGGTTATAGCGTCATAGTAAGATTTTTTCGCTTTTCTTTATTTTTGTTATAAAACATTTTTTTGTGGAGGATTTTAATTTAGACAATAGTACCTAATAACATCATATTAAAACATATCCTGTATGATTTAATTGTTGATTTGGTCTTTCCAATACATTGGGGCAATATTCCCACAAATGAAAATTAAATTGAAGTAATGCTTAAAAATATAACGAATCTCAGCAGTTATAATTGTATTTAACATACATGGTTGCATTGACCGGTATGTCTGCTGCGTGCGGCCAAGGAGGTACAGGTTATGTTTTGCCCTGTTTCTCCAACGTAAATAATAGTTCAGCGTGAACTTCAGTTCAACGAAGTAATTGCATTGTACCAACTTAGTTCAGGGTTAAACTACGCGTCAAAGTCGTCGTTAAGGGCGAGTTTCCATGCATGTGTAAACCCGCCTTAACTGAACGCTCGTTCTCGGCCATTCAAGACAGGTTCATCTGTTAGACCTGCGCACAACCACACCAAAGCGCACAAGTTCTTGAACATATTTGATTTGATTGTACGCAACCAGCATGATTTTCTAAAATGAATATGTTAAGAGAGATATCAGACAATGAAGATTTTTAAATGTGGTTGACATT